>JAMOIN010000534.1:0-23810 GCA_024666655.1 Dascyllus trimaculatus
TGCACCATCATTTTGTCTACAACATGTTTACCAAATTTCATGTTAATAGAGAATAGTGGCTCTGAGATATTTCAGAAAGTGCAGTGCAAAGCATCTCCATCAGATCAATACAAAGTTCCTCAAAAAGCTCTGCAAAGTTACCAAATAATTTTGATAAATTCTCTTTATTACCCTTAAAATGTCACTAAATGTTAATTCTAGCTATTAAAGTAATATTTGTAATATTCACATAAAGATTTACACCTTTATTATCATTGAATCTTCTGTTTTTTGACAGATAAAAACAATTTTTCTGCTGTATTTGTGTCCCACAATGACACACAGTCAAACTACATTAACTTCCATATATGGTCCGGCAGGTAATTTTACCGGATACGAACTCAGAGTGTTTTCACGGATCTGACTTCCTATTGGACGACAGTAGCTGTCAATAACACACACGTGCGGCTTGCGTCAAGATCCCTTTCTGTGATTGGCTGATGGAGTTAACTGTCCGCTAAATTACTCAGGTTACGTCGGAGAAAGATGTTGATAGGCTCACTTAGTTCGTGGGCGTTTCCCGATTTCAGAGATACGGAACATGATTGGTCAAAGCTTTTGTCAAAACTTCTAAATTGATGAAAATGTCGCAGTTGAGAAAGTTTGCGTCGCTTCGATATAACTAAACGATAAAAACAATTCGGATTTTTTCGGGTCATTTTTAATTTCGGTTGAAGTTTAACGAGCTGAAATTAATCGGTGGAGTTTTTTCCTTTAAAACGAGCTGCAATTTGCATATAAAAGTCACTTTTTGGACCAATAAAAGTCTTTCAATGGTGATGCGACAGGTTAGCAGGTAAGTTGCTAACTGTTTACTGCCGTAAAGTAAGACGTAACTAGTTTTCTGTCGTAAAGCCTTTATTGAAAAACTTAAATCCGTTGAAAAAACGAACTTCTGAGCTTTCAAACGCGATATAACGTTTATATTGGCGTCTATGGTCAACATAAAAATATGTGGTATATTTATTATTTTCTATTTTCCGTATAAATACCGGGTCGCATGCAACCTCCGCGCTCTAAAAGGTTAAAATCCAGACCAGGTGAGTTCTTGTTCTGATGTTTACATGTCACCTGTATTTGATGAGATTAATCATTGACAGTTAAACACATTCACACATCAACATCTCTGACATCTGGTCCAGTTTACATCATAGAGAAGGTTTGTAGAATATTATTTTATAAAAGAAGTGACCAGAAACTGTATTTAAACAGCATTAATCACATCTGGCAGTTATCCAAAACTATATTTAAATTACATCTGACAGTTTAAATGCATTTTATGAAACCCAGTGATATAAATAATAAACAGTCCTTTAATATCTCATACGTCGCTTGAAAGTTGTTGTCTTTAGTTTTAGAGGTGTGTGTTTAAGTTTGTGATCATTTTGGAGACTGTAGTTTGTTGAATGTTTTCATTAATTTATTAATTACTGATATTAATTCTACTGACAGTGATATAAAATGATGTCATATTTGGCAAAAAGCTTTTGTTGGATAACAATGGCTTTCTAATTGTGATGATTCAAGGATCGATTTTCTATTTAAGCAGCATGATGAGAATATAAAAGTATTTTCATAATTTGCTACACATTTTAAAAATATCTCTTTAATGTGTTGTTTTCTGAGGAAACACTTATTTTTCTGTAGCTCAACACATTTAATCTCATCTTTGGTCTTTATTCAGTTTGTATTCTTAATATTTATTTTGCTGTCTTTAGCTATATATAATGGAGTGTTATTTATGTGAACTGGCTGTTCTAACACAGCAGTTTGACTTTGAGATTAATAAAAAACAATCAGTCTGTTTATTTATCTTAGCAAAACAAATAGGAGTTTCCATTCCTTCTTCCCTGCATAAATGCCTTTATAGGAGTCCGAAATGTTGTTTGTATTAAGAAAAATGTAAACAAAATTTCTTTGAAACAACACTGAGATGGGAAGTTAAGTCTATACTTGGTTTTCTTCTCTTTAACACACTGTAATCCACATTTACAATCAGAGCAGAGACATATAAACTGATATTTGTATTCACAGGTGCAGTTCCAGAGCATTATGTCGCAATGCTTGATCAAACACAGACATCAGCGCTGCTGCAGTGCATCGTTAGAGGTGCGTCTCCAAAACCTGAAGTTGTCTGGACGGATGGTGATGGAAAAGTCCTTCCTGCTGATGAACCAAAGGTCACAGAGAGAGAAGGAAACAAATACGACACTGTCCTCCGTATTACTGTGACCAAGACTGACAACTACACCTGTGTGGCCACACAGAAGAAAATCCACAGTCAGAATAATCGTACAACCCTTGTGCGTTTCACTGGTGAGTAATATTTAAATCTTAAAATAACTGTCTTTTTAAAGTATGACTTTGTGCTCAGACTGAACAAAGAATTCATTGAAATGACGCAAATATTAACTGTGTTCAGTCTGAATTCAACTCATTAATTATTCTCTTTGTGTGGTAAATGACTACAGACAAGTGGGATTATTCTGGACTATATGATCTGTACATTCATGATGCACAGTTACAGTCTGATGATGTTCTAAGTTTCAGAGAAAACATCTGTAAACTCTTTAAACAATCTTCTGTTGCATGATGATAATTTAATCGATAAATAAGAAACCTTCATCCAATTAAAACATTTCTCTGGTCATTGATCAGCTCTTTAACTCACAGCAGCTTTGTAGCTTTTATCCTGAATTATATTTAAACTCCTCATGTTGGTTTTCTGATTCTAGTTTGTTCTTCTTTTGAGAAATCTGCAGCTCTAAACCTGTTAATGTTTGGTTTTCTGCTACCAGCTCCTCCTCTTTAATATGAACAAGCTCAGAGCAGGTTTATAACCTCTGTTAAATGACTGAGTTGATCACCAGCTTCATGTAGTTGTTCAGTTTATTGAGGCCGTAAAACTAAACCACATCCTGGACATGTTGAACTGCTTCTTAGTTCAGACCTCAGGTGAATCTGTTAGTTTGACAGGCAGGTTTATATGATGAAGGAGGTTCAGTAACAGAAACAACTGGATGTAAACTGTCAGCTGAGTGTATTTAAACAGAAAAGCAGTAAAATATTTACATGGATTCATCAGCAGCTGAACAAGAACCTGATGAGGAGGAATTTTAAAGCCAGAAGAGACTCAAACTTGATTTAAACTGTGACCTGAACTTACTGAGGCTGTGTTCCAACATCCAGACTATCAAACTCTACAGTCTGACAGAAGAAGGTTTATTCAGTACCAGAACACAGTATGTCAGAAGTACCAGGATGTTCTACTGCATTCAGTCACATTCTCAGTTTGCTGCATGTTTTTCTGCTCATTCTGACCCACAATCCTCTGCAGCAGCAGATCAGCTGCAGACGTCACAGTGTCTCCTGGATTATAAAGAAGCTTTAGAAGCCAAGATGGTGGAAACTGAAACCATCCATACTGTGTGTACATAATGTGTAGAGTCTGTACTTTATCAGAACAGCTGCAGTACGAAGAGAAAGTGAAACAGAAAGTATGAGAGTTAAAGTTGTTTTAGTTCCAGCTGTGCAGTGAGAATCCTCCATGATGAACATTCATGTTAGTTTGACTTCCTCATCAGATTAATGTGAACATCCAGCATCAAACTGAGACTTAAAGTGAAAATAGAAATAAAGAGTTGATATTTTAAATGTTAATGATCCTCAACAAACGTTCACCACTTGTATATTTGCTGATGTCTGACTTGTGGTTTGTGTTAAATGTGACTCAGATCACTGGTTGAAGCCGTCAGAGCTGCTGTGTGATGTTTTAAACTGTGGAGACTCTAAATGAGGCTCCAGTGAGATTCAGTCCAGCATCAGTGAGTTAAGACAGTCTGTAGGTTTGTGTCTGCTGCCACAGGAGCAGAATAAACTCTGCTAGGTTTAGTATGAACTGATGTTTATGGACAGTTTGTTCTGCTAAAAATGATCTTTAGATTCTGTCATTTGAAATCTGTGGTCTGAACTCAACGTGTTGTTTTGTGGTTCACTGATATTAAGAAGGAAATCCTCAGATCAGATCTACTTTATCTGGAGTTCAGATTTAACAGAGAAGAACAAAAGAACACAACAAGAACCAGAGTATAGAAGTAAAACCATGAATGGAGACATTACTGTCTAAAACACACGTTAATAAAACCAGCAGCTTATTTCACAGATAAATAATGTAATTTATCCTGTTAAAGAGCTTTTTAATGAACAATAATGTGAGCAGCTGCTCTGTCTCAGTTTGTAGCCGTTCATCTTTTATAACTGTAGAAACTGTGTGGTGACGAGCTGATCAGACCTCAGAGGATCTGAGTCTATTTCAGGCTGGAAGATGAATTCTGCAGCAGAATAAATGATCAGACTCCCTTAAACATGTCCAGAAATGATCTTTAATCAGGTTTTGTTTTCTCAGATGGAAGAATTGTGACTAATATGGGTGAAAGTCAGTTTCTTAAAGCTGCAGCCAAAACCTGAAAATGAGAATCTGAGCAGAAAATCAAGAAAAGTCCATTTATAAAACACATTTAATACACAAAGGAGATTCAAAGTGCTTTATACAGAGAATTAAAATGATTAAAAAGAAAGAAAAACTGCATAAAAATTCAAATTTTAAAGGATCAAACACACAACTTAAAGATAAAATATAAAATAAATTAAATTACAGTGAAGTTTGAACCAAAAATGTGTTAAATTAATATGTAAAAGTGACACATTAACTAAAAGCAGACATTGTTCACTTTATTAAACACATATTTGTGCTTTTATAAAAACATGTTTCATATTTCATGCTGTCTTTCACCTCTCTGGTCTTCCACATTTAGTTTTCTGTATTATTTTTTGACATCTGTGCGTCATTTTCTGTTATAAAAACTAAAATATTAGTCGATAGTTTGATCCAAGTCAGTTTTAAAATGGTTCTTTAGATATAACTAAGAAAATATGCACAGATCAACAGTTTACAGACAAACATAAACAGTTTAAATCAGGTTTACATGAAGGTTATCAGTGAACTACAGGATCATAAAACAACAATATGTGTCTCAAGTTTCTTTTTATTGCTGCTTTTTTTGTTTTATTTGCTTTTTAGAAACATTAAATTGTTGGTCTTTTTCATAATAAAGCACCTTGTAAATGAAGTTATCAGTGTTTAATATGTGGGATGATTCAGTGCTGATAACAAAAGTAAAACAACACATTATATAGAGCTTTAGTGGTGAATAAAACATGGTTGACGTCGGACAACAAACTCCACTTGACTTCATTTAAAGATGTTTTAGTGGCTCAACAAACTGAACAGACCTGATCAGTGTCAACGTGCTCATGTCATGATGTGATTTAGAGACACTGTCTGATGATAAGTGACTGAACTTCCACTTAGATGTGGTTTAAAACGAGCTGAGATGTGTTGGCTGTAATTATGTTGGTGCTTTTTTTAAGTTCAGCTCTTTTCCTGTGATTTTATTCAGTCTGATATTTGCTGTAATCCACATAAAGAAGCAAAGAAAGAGTGAAACGTTCCTTATAAGTTGTTATTTATGTTCTCAGGTGCAGCTTCAGAACCAGTTGCCAAAGCAATTAAAGAAACGAATGATGGAGTTTTGCTTCAGTGTGTCGTTCGAGGTGCTTCTCCAGAACTCAAAGTCTTCTGGAAGGACAAAGATGGAAACCTGGTTCCCTCTAAAGAACCACAGAAGACAGATAAAGGAGGCAGCTACGACATTATCCTCCAAACTACTGTGACAAAGACCGACTACTATCGATGTTTGACCACAGAGGGGAAGATGGATGATGAACTTTATGATGAGATCTTTGTATCTGTCCCTGGTGAGATACTTCCTGTTTCCATTTTACATTCATATAATTCACTTAATTCATGTTTTATTAGCTTTAAAGATGTTTCCATGTGTCCAGACTGAACCCAAACATCTGTCCAAACTGAAGACCCAAACTTAAACTACACTTCATCAACCTGCAGAGATAAAACGAGACACAACGGATCAATATCCACACAATAAACCGGCAAACCTCTCAATCAAACCCAGCTGTAGGTTTTTAAAAGCAGCCGGTGCAACTTGATCCTGAGGAGAGGCTTGAAAACACCACATGAAGGAATAAAATCATCAGAATCTGAGACGTTTTTGAGCCGCAAGTGAAAAAGAAAAAGAACCGATTCTGTCACCAAAAATCTCCTGGAGCTCACTGAAGATGTTATTTGCTGTAAATACAAAGAGAAGAAGACGAAGCGCCGAATTAATATGAATCCTAATGTGGAGCTGCAGCGTTAAAGAAGCCGAGTCACACCAGAATCACATAGAAGCAACATGTAAACACTCACAGATGGAGCTGAGGAGAGTTCTGGTAGAGTTTGACTGTTTTATTTGTGAATTAGACGTTAAACTGCAGCTAGTAAATCTAACAACAGCGACTGGTGATGATCTGATGGCATGAAAACACTTGAAGTCTCTGCAGAATAACATGAACTTGTGATCAGAGCTCAGAGCTTTTCAGTGGAGGTCACAGATGACAAACATGTTGGAGCAAATGTGGCTTCAACTCTTGGTCCACTGCAGCAGGATGTTGGTTCTGAAGCAGCAGAAGTGACCTGAAACCCAACGTTAGCTTCTGACTTAAAGAGGAAGAGGAAGCAGCAGTGATGTGAGAACAACCTGAGTCTGAGGCTGGAACCAGAACAGAGAGTGAAGCAGGTCAGAGTGACGACGACTGCTGCCTCCTCTACCTCTGATGAAGACCACCAGGTGGACTCTCAGGTTCTCTACGTGGTGATCAGATCTCAGCCTCATGAGTCTCTTTGGATCAGGTTGACTTCACGCTCTGTTGTGGAGGTTCAGGGAAACCAGGAGTCAGACTAAACGTCCTGTAAAAGTGGTCTACAAAGAGGTTATCATGAGCTCCCTGCAGCTTCACACAGAATTTAACATGAATGATTTGAAATGTTTGAGATCAGCCGCCTGGATCAGACATTTAGCAAACTGGTCTGCTGCCGACTGAGGAGGAAAACTGACTCACACTGTCCAAATATGTCTAAAATGATGGAAAATGTGTCCAAAATAATTAAAAAATGGTCAAAAATGACTCAAAAGTTGCCTGGAATGACTCTAAATTAGTTTAAAATGACCTGAAACATGTCAAAAATGAGTTAAAAATCATCCAAAATGAAATAAATCAGTCCAAAATAATCAAAAAAATGGTCAAAAATGACTCAAAAGTTGCCTGGAATGACTCTAAATTAGTTTAAAATGACCTGAAACATGTCAAAAATGAGTTAAAAATCATCCAAAATGAAATAAATCAGTCCAAAATAATCAAAAAATGGTCAAAAATGACTCAAAAGTTGCTCGGAATGACTCTAAATCTGTTTAAAATGACCTGAAACATGTCAAAAATGAATTAAAATCATCCAAAATGAAATAAATCAGTCCAAAATAATCCAAAAAATTGTCAAAAATGACTTAAAGTTACCCAGAATGACTCTAAATTAGTTTAAAATGACCTGAAACATGTCCAGAATGAGTTAAAAATCATCCAAAATGAAATAAAACAGTCCAAAATAATCAAAAAATGGTCAAAAATGACTCAAAAGTTGCCCAGAATGACTCTAAATTAGTTTAAAATGACCTGAAACATGTCAAAAATGAGTTAAAAATCCTCCAAAATGAAATAAATCAGTCCAAAATAATCAAATAAAGGGTCAAAAATGACTCAAAAGTTGCCCAGAATGACTCTAAATTAGTTTAAAATGACCTGAAACATGTCGAGAATGAGTTGAAAATCATCCAAAATGAAATAAATCAGTCCAAAATAATCAAATAAAGGGTCAAAAATGACTCAAAAGTTGCCCAGAATGACTCTAAATTAGTTTAAAATGACCTGAAACATGTCCAGAATGAGTTAAAAATCATCCAAAGTGAAATAATTCGGTCCAAAATAATCAAAAAAAGGTCAAAAATGACTCAAAATTTGCCCAGAATGACTCTAAATTAGTTTAAAATGACCTGAAACATGTCAAAAATGAATTAAAATCATCCAAAGTGAAATAAACTCATCTAAAATTAACTTAAAATGGTCCAACATGACTCAGAAATTGACCTACTTGACTCAACATCTGTCCACATCAGCTAAAAATCATCCGTATTTATCAGAAACAAATGTTAGACTAGACTGAATGGAGGCAGAAGGACGGCAGGTCTTGTGTCCATGATGAGAGAATCCAGCTGTTAAACTACAACTAATGAAATATAAACGTCTAAAATGCCTCAAAATGTTTCCCAAATGAATCTAAATGAGTCTGAAAGGAGTTTTAAAGCTGTAAAATGTTAAAAATGAAATAAACTTCGCAAAATGATGTAAAACCCATCAAAAAGTACAAATAGACCTGTCCACGACTCACAAAATGTCTAAAATTACTTTAAAAACTGTCCAAAATGACTTGAACCATGTTTGTTGTCACTAGAAACGAAGTCCACAGACGAGGAGCTGAATCAGATGTTAGGTGAGATTCAGAGGATGGAGGCAAGAAGACGACGTCCTCCAGTAAACTAGTGATGTTCCTGCAGGAAAAAGGACTGAAAAGTTGCTCAAAATGACCTGAAACACGTCAAGAATGAGTTAAAAATCATCCAGAATGACCTTAAAGTCGTCCAACATGACTCAGAAACTGACCTACATGACTGAACGTTTGTCTAAATCATCTAAAAATCATCGGTATTTAACTGAAACAGATGTTTACTGTGAGACTGAATGGAGGCAGAAGGACTCAGTGACTGTTTAACTGGACGAGTTGCTTCACTTCAGACCTGCAGACTGAACTTCATTTAAATCAGAGAAACACCTTTTATAGCAGAACAGCTGTGAGGTTGAATCGTAGAGTTTAATTTATTTAACGGGAAGAATCTGATTGAAATTAAAAATGTGTTTTATGAGACACACAATCAACAGTTTACAGACAAACAAACATAAAACAGTATAAATAAAGTTTACATGAAGGTTAATAGTGGTCAAAATGATCCAGAATGAATTAAAACTTGTCAAAAACTACAAATAAACCTGTTCATGACCCAAACAATGTTCAAAATAACTCAACTAATGTGTCCAAAAATAACTCAAACGTGTCAAAAATGAATTGAAGATGATCCAAAATTAACAAAGTTGGACAGGAATTAAAGAAAATAAAAGGAAATGACTCAAAAGTTGTCCAGAATGACTTCAAACGTGTCCAGAATGAGTTAAAAATGATTCTAAATTAAATAAACTTGTCCAAAATGACTCAAATTGTCAAACATGACTCAGCATTTTTCCACTATCAGCTAAAAATCGTCTAAAATGACTTGAAAGTTGCTCAAAATGAGATTTAAATGATCCAAACTCAACATTTGATCTTGAAATTTGCCCCAGATTAAATAAATGTGTCCTAAATTCCTCCAAAGTGCTTCAACATGACTCAGAATTTACCTGAAATTAACATGAACTTGTTCAAAACCAGTTAAAAATGGTCCCGAATGTCCTGAAGCTGATTAACATGGATCCAAAGTGGAGTCAGCAGAACTCCTCATTAAAGGGAAACACAGCAGAACGAACAGAACCAGAACCAGCCTTTAAATCATTCACTAACATCCTGATCGTCTCATCGTCCTCCACTTTTACTGCTCTCTGACAGTTTAGTCTGAAAGCGTCCAGCAGCAGACTTTCAAAATAAAAGCAAACCCAGGTCCTCTGAGTGTTTGATGCTCAGACTGACTGGAAGTGAATCAAGTGTCCCAAATTGTCCAAAATTGCTTGAAATGTGTCCAGAATTGTCAAAAATGACTTGAAATTTGTCCAAAATGACCTAAAATGTGTCCAAAATTGTCCAAAATGACTTGAAATTTGTCCAAAATGACCTAAAATGTGTCCAAAATTGTCCAAAATGACTTGAAATTTGTCCAAAATAACTCAAAATCTTTCCAAAATTGTCCAATATAACTTGAAATTTGTCCAAAATGACCTAAAATGTGTCCAAAATTGTCCAAAATGACTTGAAATTTGTCCAAAATGACCTAAAATGTGTCCAAAATTGTCCAAAATGACTTGAAATGTGTCCAAAATGACCTAAAATGTGTCCAAAATTGTCCAAAATGACTTGAAATTTGTCCAAAATGACCTAAAATGTGTCCAAAATTGTCCAAAATGACTTGAAATTTGTCCAAAATAACTCAAAATCTTTCCAAAATTGTCCAATATAACTTGAAATTTGTCCAAAATGACCTAAAATGTGTCCAAAATTGTCCAAAATGACTTGAAATTTGTCCAAAATGACCTAAAATGTGTCCAAAATTGTCCAAAATGACTTGAAATTTGTCCAAAATGACCTAAAATGTCCAAAATTGTCCTAAATGGCTTGAAATTTGTCCAAAATGACCTAAGATGTGTCCAAAATTGTCCAAAATGACTTGAAATGTGTCCAAAATGACCTAAAATGTGTCCAAAATTGTCCAAAATGACTTGAAATTTGTCCAAAATGACCTAAAATGTGTCCAAAATTGTCCAAAATGACTTGAAATTTGTCCAAAATTACCTAAAATGTGTCCAAAATTGTCCAAAATGACTTGAAATATGTCCAAATTTACCTAAAATGTGTCCACAATTGTCCAAAGTGACTTGAAATGTGTCCAAAATAACTCAAAATCTTTCCAAAATTGTCCAAAAAGACGTGGAGCTGAATCAAATGTTAGATATTATTAATGCAGCAGAACGAACAGAACCAGAACCAGCCTTTAAATCATTCACTAGCATCCTGATCGTCTCATCGTCCTCCACTTTTACTGCTCTCTGACAGTTTAGTCTGAAAGCGTCCAGCAGCAGCAGACTTTCAAAATAAAAGCAAACCCAGGTCCTCTGAGTGTTTGATGCTCAGACTGACTGGAAGCGGATCAAGTGTCCAAAATTGTCCAAAATTGCTTGAAATGTGTCCAGAATTGTCAAAAATGACTTGAAATTTGTTCAAAATGACTTGAAATTTGTGCAAAAATGTCCAAAATGAAACTTATTGGACACTTTTATTTTGCATTCGGGTCCAAAATAACCTGAATGCTGTCCAAAATTGTCCAAAATGACTTGAAATTTGTCCAAAATAACTCAAAATCTTTCCAAAATTGTCCAAAACGACTTGAAATTTGTCCAAAATGAAACTTATTGGACACTTTTATTTTGCATTCGGGTCCAAAATAACCTGAATGCTGTCCAAAATTGTCCAAAATGACTTGAAATTTGTCCAAAATAACTCAAAATCTTTCCAAAATTGTCCAAAACGACTTGAAATTTGTCCAAAATGACCTAAAATGTGTCCAAAATTGTCCAAAATGACTTGAAATGTGTCCAAAATAACTCAAAATCTTTCCAAAATTGTCCAAAATGACTTGAAATTTGTCCAAAATAACAAAATCTTTTCAAAATTGTCCAAAATGACTTGAAATGTGTCCAAAATAACTCAAAATCTTTCCAAAATTGTACAAAACTACTTAAAATGTGTCCAAAATGACCTAAAATGTCTCCAAAATTGTCCAAAATGACTTGAAATTTGTCCAAAATGACCTAAAATGTTTCCAAAATTGTCCAAAATGACTTGAAATGTGTCCAAAATGACCTAAAATGTGTCCAAAATTGTCCAAAATGACTTGAAATGTGTCCAAAATAACTCAAAATGTTTCCAAAATTGTCTAAAATGACTTCAAAATTTGTCTAAAATTGTCCAAAAAGACGTGGAGCTGAATCAAATGTTAGATATTATTAATACAGCAGAACGAACAGAACCAGAACCAGCCTTTAAATCATTCACTAACATCCTGATCGTCTCATCGTCCTCCACTTTTACTGCTCTCTGACAGTTTAGTCTGAAAGCGTCCAGCAGCAGCAGACTTTCAAAATAAAAGCCAAACCCAGGTCCTCTGAGTGTTTGATGCTCAGACTGACTGGAAGAGAATCAAGTTCCAGCAGCAGAACCGAACCCTCAGTTAGAGTCACGGAGTCTGGAGAGTCCTGGAAAGTCCTGGAGAGTCCTGGAGAGTCCTGGAGCTGCTTCCACCTGCAGACGACACCTGGACATGTTCTAATGTGGACGTTTGAAGAATGTTGTGGAGACGTTGGCTGATATGTTCTGATGGTAACTTCAACTTCTGGTAATGTCTTTCAGAGGAACCGTCCAGTATTTCAGTGACTGGAGTCGTTCTTGGGTTTATTCTTGGAGCTGTTGTTGTTGGAGCCATTGGTCTATGCTTATGGTGCTGCTACAAGAAGCGAGTTGGAGGTGAGTTTAACTGATATATTTCATCAGATGATCCATAACGAGCAGACAACAGTCCCGTCAGTGTTTCCATCTAAACCAACGTTCATCTGTGAAGCCTCAGATCAGAGTTTATCACTGCGACTGTTCCTTCAAACCAACCCAGCATCAACCTTCTCCATCCACGTCTCCATCGTTGAGTCAGTCAATGAGTTTGTTTGGCCTCGTTTTAAATCTGAGATCCTGGATTTGGTCTTTAAATCTGTGTCATCAGGTCAAATTAAAGCCCCAGATTGTGAGTTAGTGGATGGAAACAGACGGGCAGGAAGAAGGAACCGAGCTGTGGCTTTACTCTGATGAGACCTGAGGACATGTTCAGTCTGGAGGAGGTTTTAATGTGGACGTTGTTTCCTGCAGGTTCCACTAAAGACCAACGAGCAGCAGAAGAAGACGGGATGTTACCCACCTGAACAAACCAGCCACATCTGGCCACATCTGCATGGCGGCGTCACAGCAACACCAACACTTCTGTCTCCACTCAGTTTGTCTTTAACAGCCTTCAGTGGTTTCATTTCATTCTGGACTCATGTGGGTTTAGTTTCTCTGGGCCTGCAGACGAATCCTGTCCTCGTTTGTTGACGTAGCGTCCAGCTGTGCTCATAAGTTCACATCCCCTGGCAGGATTTAGGGTTTCTGGGCCGTTTTTCAGAGAACATGAATGACAACACTGAACTTTCCTTCCACTCCTGGTTGGTGGTTGGGTGAAGCCGTTTATTGTCAAACAGCTGTTGACTCTTTTTAAACCTTCATGACAACAGAAACTACCCAGATGACCCTGATCTAAAGTTGACATCCCCCAGTTCTTAACACCGGGTATCGCCCCCCTTTAGCATCAAGTCTTTGTGGTCGTTGTGGATGAGGCTCTTTATGTCCTCAGAGGGTGAAGCTGCCCATCCTTCTGGGCTAAAAGCCTCCAGTTCCTTTAACTCCTGGTGTGTCTTGAATGAACTCCACGTCTGAGATCTCCCCAGAGAGGCTCAGTGATGTTGAGGTCAGGAGGCTGAGATGGCCACTCCAGAACCTTCCCTTTGTTCTGCTGCAGCCAATGACGGGTCCACTTGGCCTCGTGTTCTGGATGGTCGTCACGTTGGATCGTCTCATGTGCAGCTTCCAGGCTGATGAGTGCAAATGTTCCTCCAGTGTTTTCTGACAACCTGCTGCATCCATGTGGTTTCCTGAGCCTTTGTAGCTCACACATCCCCAGAACATCAGAGATCCACCTCCATGCTTCACAGTAGGAGTGGTGGACCTTCCATCACAGGCCTTGTTGACTCCTCTCCACATGTAACGTTTATGGTTGCGGTCAGAAAGTTCAGTTCTGGTCTCGTTGCTCCAAATGACTTTGTTCCAGAAGCTGTGAGGCTCGTCTCTGTGCTGTCTGGTGGATTGTAAGCGGGATGCTTTGAGGCGTTTGCGTAGCGACGGCTTTCTTCTGGCGACTCGACCAAGCAGCCCGTTTTCCTTCAAGTGCGTCCTCATTGTGCGTCTTCAAACAGCCGCACCACTTTTTCCAGAGTCCTGTATTTCAGCTGAAGTCATTTGTGGGTTTTTCTTTGCATCCTGAACAGTTTTCCTGGAAGTTGTGGCTAAAAGTTTTGTTGCTCCACCTGACCGTGGTTTGGTTTAGGAATCCCTCATTCTCTGTTTCTTAATTAGAGTTTGAACACTGCTGATTGGCTTCCTCAGTTCCTTGGATGTCTTTTTATATCCCTCTCCTGTTTTGTACAGTTTAACTACCTCTTTCTGCAGATCCTTTGACAGTTCTTTTGCTTCCCCCGACTCAGAATCCAGGAACGTCTGGATGAAAGATCCAAGGGTCTGTCAGGAGCCCAGAACCTCACTGACCTTTTCTACTCTCACTCTGATTACAAGCAGACAGATCACAGGTGAGGATGGTTTCCTTCAGGAGCCATTCAGACCTGTTGGTGTCGACTCGTGTGCTTGTTATCAGGCCAGAACCACCAGACTATGTGAACTTATGAGCACAGCTGTGTTTACTGGGTTTGTGCTGTGACTGTAGTCGTGTTTCCAGAACTCAGTTTTATACACATTTTGAAGGATAATATTAGAAAAACTGAATAAAAACATCAAATTAATAAGTTACTGAGCTTCCTGGGAGATGGAAACACCTTTTAAGAATAACAAACATTGAACTCCCGTCTCTTTAGTTTGGTCTCAGACAGAATGAAGCATTTCTGATTCCTGCTAGTAGAAAACAATCATCACTACTTTACAGATTTAAAACTAGAAAAGCCCTCAGAGAGCTCATACCTCCACCAAGGAGCTTCAGTCCACCCCCAACACAATCTCCCAATTCACATATTTTCTATGGAACGTTACAGATACAAATGTAATTACAGACAGTTCAAATGTCCTACCAACAATGCGGCCTTCACCCCATCCGACCTAATGAACAGGCGCGGCCTCTAGCGCGGCAGCTCCTAACAGCCTCCCAGCTTCTTAGACAACCGGAGATCAGAATGCCGGCCCAACCGTGCGTATGTCGCTCAGGAAGGAAAGAGAACTCCGTCACTGTCGCTGTCTGTCGCGTGGAGACCCAAAATGTCATGTGGTCAGAGGGGGTCACCCCAAAAACTAGAGTGCCCTGTTAGTTCTAACGTTCCTGTTAGAGGTTGTAATGTGTTCTCCAGATGTTGTGGAAACATTTGGTTCTAATGTTGTTTTCATTGAGACTTTCCTTTTTTGTCGTCGTATAATTTGTGGAACGTTGTGGGAATGTTTCTGGTTCGTTCCCTCAACAACGTCCCAGAAACATCCTCAGAACGTTGCAGGCAGAATTTTCCTCTTTTGTTCTTATTTTACATGAAAGGAACGTTTTAATGTTGATTAGTTCTTCCTTTGCTGTGACATCATCTGTTTATCTGACAACGTTCTCCAAACGTCCTCTGGATGTTGCAGCTAAAACCTTATTTCAGATCTTTAAAACATTTTCCTTGATTAGAAGTTTGAGGTGACGTCAGCAAACATTGTGGGAACGTTTCCTGCTGGCTGGTAAAGCAGGACGATGAATGAAGCTTTGAAAGCAGCACCATTAAATGAAAGGAGAGAATTAAAACGGGACCAGACCAGGAGAGTTTGGTGGTGATAAACTGAATTCTTTATAAACCTGAGGAGCAGAAAAGCCTCGATAGAGACGAGATGATCAGGAGAATTAGTGGAAATGACCAAGAAGCTCCTGACTGATGACTTCAGACTGATTCAAGAGGTTAAAACGACAACAATGGAGCTTGTTGGGGTTCAGACATCACTGACAGGGTTTTAAATTCTAAAGCACACAGACAGTTATTGAAGATGTGAAGGTGGAGTTTGTTTTCTCACCTCTGATCATTAGAGAAAATCCAATCAGCAGCATTTCTGAGGTCAAAAAATCCAGAAATAATGATTAAAATGACAGAACAAGTGTCTTAAATGACTCACTAGACGGTACCACGGTTGTATTTAGGAGGTAAAAGGTGAACTAGCTGCCAACAGGTGGTCCGTTAATCCCAGCGTCGGTGGTTCGATCCCCACGTTGCTCCTGATTCTGTTCCTGTAAATAAAAACTGCTGCAGCTCATTTAACAAACATTCCTTTGCTTCCACTCCAGTCAGACAGGGGCATTAAAACCAGACTAGCTGAGCTGAAACCTGCTGTTCTGCTGAGAATAAATGTGAATATTTTGTAGCTGAAGTGAAAAACAATGTGACTTTTTATCTTTACTCTGCTGCTTTATTTGGGACGAGCTCGTTGCTTGTTTTCATCTGTTCAGGTTCTCCTCCAGAGTCTGTCAGGATCAGTTACTGAACTACATTTTGTGTTTGTGGCTGATGTTGAAGCTGAGCTGGATTCTTCTGAAAGTGCATTTAAGCTGCTGAGTGATAAAACCTGTCATTTCAGACAGCGCTTGATGAGTTCTCTCTAAACTTTGAATAAAACATGGAAATATCAGACTGTTGAGACTGTTTTGGATGTTTTTTTGTGTTCAAACTTTGATTTAAAAGCAGAATTAATCATATTTCTTCAGTATTAGGATGATAAATACTTTCCAACAGCTGTGTCTGATATGTTTTGATTCTATTGTGTATTTAAAACAGCTTCGCTTCACTGTGAGACTCAAACATTTCAGTTCTGGTTTAAATGACCAATCTGCATTCTGATATAAAATCTACTTCTTAGATCGTACATAGATGATTTGTGGTGCTCCTAAAACATTTAATTGTTTTTATTATCTCTGTTTTAAGTCTGTAATGGAGACAGGGTGGACTGTGGCTCCAAAAGATGCTGAAAACCTGGATTTGTTTTCCTGCATGTCAGAAAATGTGTCATGAATTAGCTGCAGTTCCTGGTTGTTCCACCAGATGGAGCCTCTTACTGTTTAATAGGAGGCAGTCACTGCTGCTTAGCATCTGTTTCCTTCTCTACATTCTGCAGCTTGTTTCTCTTATTATGGACTTCCTGAAAACAGCAAACAGTTTCTCTCAGTGTTGATTCTTTATTCAACAACAGAAGAAGCCGAAGTGCGTTGAGTTTCTACTTCCTCTGCAGACCAACAGGAGCTGATGTGTCCCTGAACGCACCGGATCAAACACGAGTGTCGCAACACGCTGCTGTTAATGAGGCTTCTGAGGAAATGTTCCCTGAAGGTGTTTCCACAAAGAGCTGGACAGGTGAAAGGAATGAAGCAGCAGTAAAACAATACAAACCTCATCATGTTGTAAATGAAGACTGTAAAACACAGAGATGAACTGAGGAGACTGAGTCATGAAGAACACATGAAATGAGGAAACACCAGATGAGAAAACATGAAACAAAACCTATGATTAAAATAGAGATAAATACGAAGCACCTTGACCATTAAGACCTTAATAAACCAATAAAAGGATTTAAAATTAACTCTTAAAGCAACAGATAACCAGTGCAGAGACTTTCAGTAGGTTAATGTGTCTTTAAGTAGATAAATTAAACACAGATGCTCTGAATTAAACGTATCTTCTTCCTCTGAATCCAGTTTAGAACAGTTTTATCTCCACTTCCGTCCTACTTGACAGCACGATGTCGGTGCTGCATCCTGAGTATCTGATAAGAGGATCTGCAACCATCACAGCTACTAGTCCAACCTAGAAGGCAGAAACCTCCAGCTGTGGTTCGACTGGTTAGAACGACGTTATGGATGCTTGGAATAAACCTTCTGACTGGTCTCAGCGTGTTTATCTGTAAAGTAGTCCTGACATCACTCATCAGTCAGTTTAACACCAGAATATTAACCAGCTGAGTCTCACTACGTTAATTATTACATATCATAATCATAATTACAGATATCAACAAGGTCATTTTGACTAATTACACTGTGGCTGGTCCAGATATTTATAAATCTCTGTAGATAAGACAGAACTTTATAATCCCAGATACGACTCAGAAAAATGATCCTAGACAACGTAATAAAAACAGTGTAATGAGACAGAATTAAGACATGAGAGACGTCAGTAAAATAAAAATAAGTAAACTAAAATAAAACTAAAACATTAAAGGAAGAAGTTTTACTGGCAGTGTTACAGCACTGGACATTAAAATAGTTGGTCTGTGGTTTTAGCAGCATCCATTTTTTACAGTGTGACTCAGTCAAATGAAGCAGTCGAGGTGTTTTATTGATTCTGAGCCTCCAACTGTGTTCATAAGTCAGTTGATCAGAAACACAGTTGGAGGAAAAAGACGAGTGATGAAGGAGTGATGAAGGAGGCATGAAGGAGGCATGAAGGAGGGATGAAGGAGTGACGAAGCAACCAGGAAGCAGTGAGGAAGGTGTGTCTGCTGCTCTGCTGCTGCTGTTTCTCGTCGCTGTGCTCTGATGCTGCTGAATCCTCGGAGGACTCGGACTAACATGAAGCTCCTTCAGCTCGTCTCCATCTTCCTGCTCCCTCTGTGCGGACAAAGCGGTAAGAACAGTGACAGTGAGCTGCTTTAAAGCCGTGATGTGAGAGACTCGCTGTGCTGCTGCTTCACTGTGTGTCAGCGCTGAGCTGCGTTTTAAAGCAACCATCCGCAGACTGAGCTTCAGTCCGTCAGAACCGTGGAGCTGCTGCTCTCTGTGGATCTGAGCTGCGGCCTCATCACTGATGTGCTGCGGCTCAAAGTAGCTTCTGTTTCCAGCATCTCTGCTGTGTGCAGCTTGTCATGGTCTCTAAGGAGCATTGGAATGATGTGGAACCGTGTTGTTTAGTGGAACCTTCATGGTGTCTGAGACTCTCTGTCATATTAGTGGAAGCTTTATTGTAGGGAGGCACATCCACTGCTGTGTTCAGGTGAGGACCAGGTCTAAGAGGACTAGATCTAGACTGGTTCAATCATCCCAGAGAGGCTCTTTAAAGACACAGTTGTGTTTGGAAAAGTGTGAAAATGAGATTTCACAGTTTATTTGTACGTTTTTAATCTTTTCTATGATGTAATTATTGAAACAACAAACAAACATGTATGTTGGTT
The DNA here is from genome assembly GCA_024666655.1 of Dascyllus trimaculatus. Lineage (NCBI taxonomy): Eukaryota > Metazoa > Chordata > Actinopteri > Pomacentridae > Dascyllus > Dascyllus trimaculatus. The sequence goes on from JAMOIN010000534.1 coordinate 18,845, forward strand.
CTTAATAACTTTATTATCGGTCTTTTGTGAATATGACAAAATACACTGGGTCAGAAATATCTATACAGGCATGCTAATATTTGCTATTTTCACCTCAGTTAGGTTCTTCTGGTTTCCATCTACAAGCTAATTCTACCCTGATTGAACCATTTCTTTACCACGTTGATGTGTTTGGTCTCATTGTCTTGTTGAAACATCCAACTGTGTCCAAGATCAACCTTCTGATGATGGTTGTAGGTTTTAATCCTCCTCCTTCTTTATTCCATTTACTTTGTGTGAAGCTCCAGTTTCACAGAGCATGATGCTGCCACCTCCATGCCTGATGGTAGGTCTGGTGTTGTTGGGGTTGAAGGCCTCACCTTCTCTCCTCCAGACATGTTTCTGATCATTGTGACCAAACAGTTTTTGTCTTTTCTGACCACAGAACTTGGTCACTGAAGTTTTAAAGAGTAAGAGGCTCCACCTGGTGGAATAACCAGGTACTACAGCTAATTTACAGAACATTATCAGACATTCATGACCTTTGTGTTCATGTCTTGTTCCAGTGCTGGGTTCAAAGGGTTAACACTGATAGAAAGCAGAAAGATAAATGGGAATCAAATGAAACATCACTTTACTTCAGTTACAGCTCAGATAATTTTTCACAGTTCAGAGAAAGTCAAGTTGAAACTCGATCCCTTCCCTCCTCCTCCTCTCTCGCCCACATGATTGTTTTATCTCCAGGAAAGTAGCAGCACCAGTTTGTGTGTTTATGTTGGCGAGGAGACGCAGATGTTCTGATCAACAGTTGAACCTGTCAGACCTCCAGGCGTCTAAAACAGTGGCTGCATTGGTCTTGTTTCCTGGTTGGAGGTGAACGTTACACCTGCTGAGAACATGCATGTCTGCAGCAGTCCAGGTGTATATAATGTAGGATGGAGACGTGTTTCTGGAACAGCAGCAACAGCTGGAGTGAAGGAAGCCATTTACAGGAAGTCCACAACATGCAGAGAGAAATGACGGTTTAGTGCAGCTGTTGATCTGAAACCAGTGAGGAAGACATGAATCAGAGCTGCAGCTAAAGATTCTATCCACTGTTATAAAAGAGGAAGTTAAAGCCGTCAGTAAAAGTCCATTAAACACATTTCTGTTGATTTACAGGAGAAACTGGGGAAAGACGCCCCTTAAGAACAACGTCTGTTCTCTTTTAACAAATATATATTTAGAATATCAGTATATGAACACAACAAACATGTCTATATGAACAATGTAGAGTGAGATTAAATCAAACCAGACTACAGTTTTTCCTCAGGGGGCAGTGGTGGTGTAATGGTGAAGTCTCTGGGCTCCTGATCAGAAGGTTTGAGGATTGAACCCCAATAATTATCAAATGCAGCATCATGTTATTATCTTCACCTTAAGTCAGCTAGTTAGCCTCTTAGACAGGTAATAATACATTTTCTACTGCTGGGGAGCTGATATGTTCCTGTATTAGATGATGGCCGACCAGTGATTCAGGAGACCCCTGAGACCACCAGGCCCACAAGGCCTTCTCTCTCAGCCTGATGGTTTTGTTGACCGCTGGTGTCCACCAGCAGGTTTTAGTTTGATGTCATGACAGACACCATTGACCTTCTGGTCACAGCTCCTAACAACTGCTTCTGCAATGGAGCCTTTGAACATGGCCCACTGGACTCCATGTCCTCAACCTCCTCTGGGATGCAGGAGAAACTCTTTCAGAGGTGGAAGTTGAAGACCCCACAGACAGGGGCCTCCACCAGACGGTCATAGTTCACCCTCACTTCCATACCCTCGTCTTCCTCACCATCTGAACTATGTAGTCCACAGACAGAACCCCTTCCAGGAACCCCCAGAGATTCTCAGAAGGTCAGGTACTCTGAGGTTCTGTTTGTTGCATAAACACAAACATCAGTTCTCTCTTTGTGACAGACAGTCTCAGAGAGGAGAACCTTTGGTTCTCCAAGGAGAACTCCAACAAAGCAGTGCTCCTCTGGGGGTTTGAGTATCCCCACACATGTCCAGCACCTCTGACCCTGGGTTACTCCAGAACTCAGTCCCTCTCCAGGAGATTGGTTCCAGAACCTTTGCTGTGCTTGGAGGCGAGCCCAACTATACCTGGTCTGTACTGGTCCACCTCCAGCAACAGCTCAGGTTCCTCTTCCACCAGTGAGGTGACTTTCCACATCCTGATGACTTGTCTGTGCCACCAGGGGGCGTCTTGCCTCGGTACCTGCTCCTGTCCACTGCCTGATCAGAACAGCTCCCAACTCCAATGTCCAACTGAATACAACTCTAAACTCATCCTGGTGTTAGCTGAACACTTCATACACTTAAAACACGTCTGTACAATCATGAAACAGAAGCACAAATAAAGATGGAACCAGTCTGCTCACTGAGCTGCTCATAAACTGCTGCTTCAGACCTCATGTAAACTGTGTTTCCTGACCTTCTTTGTGTCCACATCACTGATTAATCATGTCTTTGTCTTCCAGCTGTCACCACCATGCAGGTGAAGGAAGACGATGACGCTGTTTTGAAGTGTTCCTTCGGCACCACAAACATGGAGAACGGGGCGTTTGACTGGAAGAAAGATGTGGGTCCAAATAAGAAGGAGGTTTTCTTTTACTCTCAGGGCACTTATTATGGTCACGGACAAACAGGTCAAGATCCACAGTTTGAAGGTCGGGTCTTTCATTTTCCCCACCAACTCCAGTTTGGTAACGTCTCCATAAAGATTAAAAAAGCAAAGACGTCAGACAGTGGAACCTACTCCTGTTATTCCATATCCCCTCAGCCACAAATACGATCCAGCATCAGTCTGACTGTTGGTGAGTTCTTCCATCAGACGCTCATAAAACTGGGACTTTGGCTTGTTTTTGTAATTCTGGATTATAAAAAATATGTCTAATAAACACTTGTGAGTTTCTTTCCTCCAGTTTTACCTGTCTGCCACGTTGATAATATCACACAAACAGCTCTAACATGTGTTTTCTTTTCCCCTTTAGATCCAATCTTAAAACCCAGACCAGAGATAGAAGGTGAGTCCTGGTTCTGATGTTTACATGTCACCTGTATGTGATGAGATTCATCACTGACAGTTAAACACATTCACACATCAGCATCTCTGACATTTGGTCCAGTTTAAATTAGAGAGAACGTGGATTATTATTTTATAAAAGAAGTGACGAGAAAATGTATTTAAAGAGCATTAATCACATCTGGCAGTTGTCCAAAAACATATTTAAATTACATCTGACGAATTCAGTGAACTTTATTAAACCCACTGATATGAACAATAAACTGTCCTGTAACATGGCGTACTTTGATTAGAGTTTTTATGTTTAGTTTAGAAGTATGTGTTAAGTTTCTTATTATTTTGGAGACTTAAGTTTGTTAAATGTTTTTATTAATTCATTAATTACTGATATTAATTCTACTCACAGTAATATAAAATGATCTTCTATTTAACAACAAAGCTTTTGTTGGCTAGTAAGTTCTAATTGCAGTAATTTAAGGATCCATTTTCTATTTTACTGCCATGATGAGGATATCACTTTAATTTTTTTTAGGAAACACTTATTTTTCTGTAGCGCAACACATTTTATCTTTCATTTCTATTCAGTTTGTATTCTTTCTATTTACGTTACTGTACATAATGTAATGTTATTTATGTGAACTCTGTGTTCTGACACGGCAGTTTAACTTTGAGATTAATAAAGTAATCAACCTGTTTATGTATCTTAGCAGCAAAAAGGGGTTTCCACTCCTTGTTCACCGTTTAAATGTCTTTATATAAGTCAGAAATGTTGTTTGTATGAACAAATTTGAACCTAATTTTTTAAAACAACACTAAGAAGTGTAGTTAAGGCTATACTTTGCTTTTCTTGCTTTTCTTCTCTTTAAAACACTGTAGTCTACATTTGCAAGCAGAACAGAGATATATTCCATGTCAAATGTTTTGATTGTTTCATATAAACTGATATTTTTATTTACAGGTGCATCTCCAGAGCCATCTGTCACGAATCTTGATCAAACACAGCACTTGGCACTGCTTCGGTGTATCGTTCGAGGTGCTTCTCCAAAACCTGAAGTTGTCTGGACGGATGGTGATGGAAAGATCCTTCCTGCTGATGAACCAAAGGTCACAGAAAGAGAAGGAAAAAAATACGACACTGTCCTCCGTATTACTGTGACTAAGACCGACAACTACACCTGTGTGGCCACACAGAAGGAAATCTACCATCAGATTAATAATACAATCTTTGTACGTTTGAATGGTGAGTAGTATTTTAGTCTTTAGTGTGAATTTGTGCTCAGACTGAACAAAGAGTTATTTTGAGAAAGAAATACATGTGGAGAAATTCTGAAATAAGAAAACACACAAACAGATGAATGTTTATCAGGTTAATACAGAGGAGTTACTGAGTGAACAGAGCAAACTCTCCATCAGTACATTAACAGTGTTCAGTCTGAATTCAGCTCATTAACTGTTGTCTTTGTGGTAAATAACTACGTCCAGCTGGGATTATCCTGGACTAAATGATCTGTACATTCATGATGCACAGTTACAGTCTGATGACGTTCTAAGTTTCAGAGAAAACGTCTGTAAACTCGTTTAACAATCTTGTGTTGCATGATGATAATTTAATAGTTAAATAAGAAACCTTCATCCAATTAAAACGTTTCTCTGATCATTGATCGGCTCTTTAACTCACAGTCTGAAGTTTTTTGCAGCTTTTAACAAGAAACAACTGGATGTAAACTGTCAGCTGAGTGTATTTAAACAGAAAAGCAGTAAAATATTTACATGGATTCATCAGCAGCTGAACAAGAACCTGATGAGGAGGAATTTTAAAGTCAGAAGAGACTCAAACTGTATTTAAACTGTGACCTGAACTTACTGAGGCTGTTCCAACATCCAGACTATCAAACTCTACAGTCTGACAGAAGAAGGTTTATTCAGTAC
>JAMOIN010000778.1:0-23797 GCA_024666655.1 Dascyllus trimaculatus
TCATACCGCGGGATGAGGTCAAAAAAGTCATAAAAACGTCATACCGCGGAATGAGGTCAAAAATGTCACAAAAAGGTAAAAAATGTCTCAAAAGCGTGATACCGCGGTGTGAGGTCAAAAATGTCACAAAAACGTCACATCGCAGGATGAGGTCAAAAATTTCACAAAAACGTCATACTGCGGTATGAGGTCAAAAACGTCACAAAAGTCACAAAAACGTCATACCGCGCGGTATGAGGTCAAAAATGTCACAAAAACGTCATACCGCGTTATGAGGTCAAAAATGTCACAAAAAGGTAAAAAATGTCTCAAAAACGTGATACCGCGGTGTGAGGTCAAAAATGTCACAAAAACGTCATACCGCGGGATTAAGTCAAAAATGTCACAAAAACGTCATACGGCGGGATAATGTCAAAAATGTCACAAAAAGGTCAAAAATGTCACAAAAGCGGCATTCCACGATATGATTTCAAAAATGTCACAAAAGCGTCATACCGCGGAATGATGTCAAAAATGTCACAAAAACGTCACATCGCAGGATGAGGTCAAAAATTTCACAAAAACGTCATACTGCGGTATGAGGTCAAAAACGTCACAAAAGTCACAAAAACGTCATACCGCGCGGTATGAGGTCAAAAATGTCACAAAAACGTCATACCGCGTTATGAGGTCAAAAACGTCACAAAAAGGTCAAAAATGTGGCAAAAAATGAGGTCAAAAATGTTCCAAAAACGTCATACCGCGGGATGAGGTCAAAAATGTTCCAAAAAGGTCAAAAATGTCACAAAAAAGTCATGCCGCGGTCTAAGGTCAAAGACGTCACAAAAAGGTAAAAAATGTCACATAAAAGTCATACCGCGGTATGAGGTCAAAAACGTCACAAAAGTCACAAAGACGTCATACCGCGTCTACACGACTTCCCAGCAGCCCCGCACACTGCAGCACAGCCCGCCTGGCTCTCTATCAGAGCCTGTTCACACCGCTCCCCAGCAGACCCTGTCCGCACGGCACCCCAGAAGCTCAGGCCAGCACACCGGGCTCCGCAGCCCAGCTCACCGGGCTTCCGAGCACAGCACACGGGGCCCCCCAGCACCACAGCCTGCCTGGGTCTCCATCAGAGCCTTTTCACAACGCTTCCCAGCAGACCCTGTCCACACGGCACCCCAGCAGCTCAGCCCAGCACACCGGGCTCCGCAGCCCAGCTCACCGGGCTGCCGAGCACAGCACACGGGGGCCCCCAGCACCGCAGCCCGCCCGGGTCTCCATCAGAGCCTGTTAACACCGCTTCCCAGCAGACCCTGTCCACACGGCACCCCAGCAGCTCAGCCAAGCACACCGGGCCCCGCAGCCCAGCTCACCGGGCTACCGAGCACAGCACACGGGGCCCCCAGCACCACAGCCCGCCCGGATCTCCATCAGAGCCTGTTAACACCGCTTCCCAGCATACCCTGTCCACACGGCACCCCAGCAGCTCAGCACAGCACACCGGGCCCCGCAGCCCAGCTCACCGGGCTACCGAGCACAGCACACGGGGGCCCACAAGCACCACAGCCCGCCTGGCTTTCCATCAGAGCCTGTTCACCACGCTCCCCAGCAGAGCCTGTCCTCACGGATCCCAAGCAGCACAGCCCAGAACACCGGGATCCCCAGCCCAGCTCACCGGGCTCCCCAGCACAGAACACGGGACACATCAGCACCACAGCCCGCCTGGCTCTCCATCAGAGCCTGTTCACACCGCTCCACAGCAGAGCCTGTGTACACGGCTCCCCAGCAGCACAGCCCAGCACACCGGGCTCCCCAGCACCACAGCCCGCCTGGCTCTCCAGCAGCCTGTTCAAACCACTCCCAATCAGAGCCTGTACACACGGCTCCCCAGAAGCACAGCCTTCCACACCGGGCTCCTCAGCCCAGCTGGCACACGGGGGCCCCCAGCACCACAGCCCGCCTGGCAATCCAGCAGACCCTTTTCAAACCGCTCCCCAGCAGAGCCTGTTCAAACCACTCGCCAGCAGAGCCTGTCCACACGGCTCCCCAGCACACCGGGCTCCCCAGCACAGCACACGGGGGCCCCCTTCACCACAGCCCGCCTGGCTCTCCATCAGAGCCTGTTCAAACCACTCCCCAGCAGAGCCTGTCCACACGGCTCCCCAGGAGCACAGCCCAGCACACCGGGCTCCTCCGCCCAGCTCACCGGGCTCCCCAGCACAGCACACGGGGGCCCCCCAGCACCACAGCCCGCCTGGCTCTCCATCAGAGCCTGTTCACACCGCTCCCCAGAAGAGCCTGTCCACACGGCTCCCCAGCACCACAGCCCAGCACATTGGGGTCCCCAGCCCACCTCACCGGGCCCCAAAACACATCACACGGGGGCGCCTAGCATCACAGCCCGCCTGGCTCTCCATTAGAGCCTGTTCACACAGTTCCGCAGCAGAGCCTGTCTACACGGATCCCCAGCACCACAGCCCAGCTCACAGGGTTCTCCAGCACTGCACACGGGGCCCCCCAGCACAGCACACGGGCCCACCCAGCACAGCACACTGGCCCACCCAGCACAGCACACGGGGCTGCCCAGCACCACAGCCCGCCTGGCACTCCATTAGAGCCTTTTCAAACCTCTCCCCAGCAGAGTCTGACCACACGGCTCCCAAGCACCACAGCCCAGCACACCGGGCTCCCCAGCCCAGCTCAACGGGCTCCCCAGCACAGCACACGGTGCCCCCCAGCACAGCACACGGGGCTTCCGAGCACAACAGCCCGCCTGGCTCTCCATCAGAGCCTATTCACTCCGCTCCCCAGCACAGCCTGTTCAAACCACTCGCCAGCAGAGCCTGTCCACACGGCTCCCCAGCAGAGCCTGTCCACACCGCTCCCCAGCACACCGGGCTCCACATCCCAGCTCAACGTGCTCCGCAGCACAGCACACGGGGGCCCCCAGCACCACAGCCCGCCTGGATATGCAGCAGAGCCTGTTCAAAGCACTCCCCAGCAGAGCCTGTCCACACGGCTTCCCAGCACCACAGCCCAACACACCGGGCTCCGAAGCCCAGCTCAACGGGCTCCCCAGCCCAGCTCACCGGGCTCCCCAGCACAGCACACGGGCCCCCCCAGCACCATAGCCCGCCTGGCTCTCCATCAAAGCCTGTTCACACCGCTCCCCAGCAGAGCCTGTCTACACGGCTCCCCAGCACAACAGCCCAGATCACCGGGCTCCCCAGCCCAGCTCACCGGGCTCCCCAGCACAGCACACGGGCCCCCCCAGCACCATTGCCCGCCTGGCTGTCCAGCAGAGCCTTTTCAACCCTCTCCCCAGCAGAGCCTGTCCACACGGCTACCCAGCACCACAGCCCAGCACACCGGGCTCCCCAGCACAGCTCACCGGGCTCCCCTGAACCACAGCCCGCCTGCCTCTCCATCAGAGCCTGTTCAACCCTCTCCCCAGCACAGCCTGTCCACACGGCTCCCCAGCACCACAGCCCAGAACACCGGGCTCCCCAGCTCAGCACACGGGGCCCCACAGCACCACAGCCCGCCTGACTCTCCAGCAGAGCCTGTTCAAACCACTCGCCAGCAGAGCCTGTCCACACGGGTCCCCAGCAGCACAGCCCAGCACACCGGGCTCCCCATCCCAAATCAACGGGCTCCCCAGCACAGCACACGGGGTCCCCCAGCACCACAGCTTGTCTGGCTTTCCATCAGAGCCTGTTCACCACGCTCCCCAGCAGAGCCTGTCCTCACGGATCCCAAGCAGCACAGCCCAGCACACCGGGATCCCCAGCCCAACACACCGGGCTCCGAAGCCCAGCTCAACGGGCTCCCCAGCCCAGCTCACCGGACTCCCCAGCACAGCACACGGGGCTCCCCATCACAACACACGGGGCCCCCAGCATAGCACACGAGGCCCCCCAGCACCACAGCCCCCCTGGCTCTCCATCAGAGCCTGTTCACACCGCTCCCCAGCAGAGCCTGTCCACTCGGCTCCCCAGCACCACAGCCCAGCACAACGGGCTCCCCAGCACAGCGCACGGGGGCCCCCAGCAACACAGCGCGCCTTGCTCTCCAACAGAGCCTGTTAAAACTGCTCCCCAGCAGAGCGTGTCCACACGGATCCCCAGCAGCAAAGCCCAGCACACCGGGCTCCCCAGCCCAGCTGACCGGGCTCCCCAGCACAGCACACGGGGGCCCCTAGCACCATGGCCCGCCTGGCTCTCCAGCAGAGCCTTTTCAAACCACTCCCAAGCAGAGCCGGTCAACACGGCTCCCCAGCAGCACAGCCCAGCACACTGGCCTCCCCAGCCGATCTCACCGGGCTCCGCAGCACAGCACACAGGGCCCCCCAGCACCACAGCGCAGCACACCGGGCTCCCCAGCCCAGTTCACCGGGCTCCCCAGCACAGCACACGGGGGCCCCCAGCATCACAGCCCGCCTGGCTCTCCAGCAGAGCCTGTTCAAAACACTCCCCAGCAGAGCCTGTCCACACGGCTCCCCAGCAGCACAGCCCAGCCCTCGGGCTCCCCAGCACAGCACACGGGGGCCCCCAGCACCACAGCCCGCCTGGCTCTCCAGCAGAGCCTGTTCAAACCTCTCCCCAGCACAGCCTGTCGACACGCCTCCCCAGCAGCACAGCCCAGCACACCGGGCTCCCCAGCCCAGCTCACCGGGGTACCCAAGCAGAGCACACGGGGGCCCCCAACACCACAGCCCGCCTGGCTCTCCATCAGAGCTTGTTCAAACCTCTTCCCAGCAGAGACTGTCCATTCGGCTCGCAAGCACCACAGCCCAGCACACCGGGCTCCCCAGCCCAGCTCAACGGGCTCCCCAGCACAGCACACGGGGCCCCCCAGCACAACACACGGGGCTTCCGAGCACAACAGCCCGCCTGGCTCTCCATCAGAGCCTATTCACTCCGCTCCCCAGCACAGCCTGTTCAAACCACTCGCCAGCAGAGCCTGTCCACACGGCTCCCCAGCAGAGACTTTCCACACCGCTCCCCAGCACACCGGGCTCCACATCCCAGCTCAACGTGCTCCGCAGCACGGCACACGGGGGCCCCCAGCACCACAGCCCGCCTGGATATGCAGCAGAGCCTGTTCAAAGCACTCCCCAGCAGAGCCTGTCCACACGTCTTCCCAGCACCACAGCCAAACACACCGGGCTCCGAAGCCCAGCTCAACGGGCTCCCCAGCCCAGCTCACCGGGCTCCCCAGCACAGCACACGGGCCCCCCCAGCACCATAGCCCGCCTGGCTCTCCATCAAAGCCTGTTCACACCGCTCCCCAGCAGAGCCTGTCTATACGGCTCCCCAGCACAACAGCCCAGATCACCGGGCTCCCCAGCCCAGGTCACCGGGCTCCCCAGCACAGCACACGGGCCCCCCCAGCACCATTGCCCGCCTGGCTGTCCAGCAGAGCCTGTTCAACCCTCTCCCCAGCAGAGCCTGTCCACACGGCTACCCATCACCACAGCCCAGCACACAGGGATCCCCAGCCCAGCTCACCGGGCCCCCCAGCACAGAACAGGGGGACCCCCAGCACCACAGCCCGCATGGCTCTCCATCAGAGCCTGTTCAACCCTCTCCCGAGCACAGCCTGTCCACACCCCTCCCCAGCACAACAGCCCAGAACACGGGGCTCCCCAGCCCAGCACACCAGGCTCCCCAGCTCAGTTCACCGGGCTCCCGAGCACGGCACACGGGGCCCCCCAGCACCACAACCCGCCTGATCTCCATCAGTGCTTGTTCACATGGCTCCCCAGCAGAAAAGCCCAGCACACCGGGCTCCTCAGCCCAGCTCACCAGGCTCCCCAGCACAGCACACGGGAGCCCCCAGCACCACAGCCCGCCTGGCTCTCAAGCAGAGCCTTTTCAAACCAGTCCCCAGCAGAGCCTGTCCACACGGCTCCCCAGCACCACAGCCCAGCACACCGGGCTCCTCGGCCCAGCTCACCGGACTCCCCAGCACAGCACACGGGGGCCCCCAGCACCACAGCCGACCTGGCTCTCCATCAGTGCCTGTTCACACCGCTCCCCAGGAGAGCCTGTCTACACGGCTTCCCAGCACCACAGCCCAGCACACTGGGCTCCCCAGCCCAACTCAACGGGCCCCCTAGCACAGCACATGGGGGCCCCCAGCACCACAGCCCGCTTGGCTCTCCATCAGAGCCTCTTAACACCGCTCCCCAGCAGAGCCTGTGTACACGGCTCCCCAGCAGCACAGCCCAGCACACCGGGCTCCTCTGCCCATCTCACCGGGCTCCCCAGCACCACAGCCCGCCTGGCTCTCAATCAGAGCCTGTGAACACGGCTCCCCAGCACCACAGCCCAGCACACCGGGCTCGCCAGCCCAGCTCACTGGGCTCCCCACCACAGCAACCGGGGGCCCCCAGCACCACGGCCCGCCTGGCTCTCCAGCAGAGCCTCTGCAAACCCCTCCGCAGCAGAGCCTGTCCTCACGGCTCCCCAGCACCACAGCCCAGCACACAGGGCTCCCCAGCACAGCACATGGGGGCCCCCAGCAAAACAGCCCTCCTTGCTCTACATCAGAGCCTGTTCAAACCGCTCCCCAGCCGAGCCTATCCACACGGCTCCCCAGCAGCACAGCCCAGCACACCAGGCTGCCCATCCCAGCTCACCGGTCTCCCCAGCACAGCACACGGGGGCCCTCAGCACGACAGCCCGCCTGGCTCTCCATCAGAGCCTGTTCACACCGCTCCCCAGCAGAGCTTGTCCACACGGCTCCCTAGCACCACAGCCCAGCTCACCGGGCTCCCAAGCACCACAGCCCAACACACCGGGCTCCACATCCCAGCTCAACGGGCTCCGCAGCATAGCACACGGGGGCCCCCAGCACCACAGCCCGCCTGGCTATCCAGCAGAGCCTGTTCACACGGCTCCCGAGCACCACAGCCCAACACACCGGGCTCCAAAGCCCAGCTCAACAGCACAGCACACGGGGCCCCCCAGGACCACAGCCCGCCTGGCTCTCCATCAGAGCCTGTCTACACGGCTCCCCAGCACCACAGCCCAGCACACCGGGCTCCCCAGCACAGCTCACCGGGCTCCCCAGCACAGCACACGGGGGCCCCCAGCACCACAGCCAGCCTGGCTCTCCATCAGAGCTTCTTCACACCGCTCCCCAGCAGAGCCTTTCAACACGGCTGCCCAGCACCACAGCCCAGCACACCGGGCTCCCCAGCCCTGCTCACCGGGGTCCGTAGCAGAGCACACGGGGGCCCCCAGCACCACAGCCCGCCTGGCTCTCCATCAGAGCCTGTTCAAACCAATCCCCAGCACAGCCTGTCCACACGCCTCCCCAGAAGCACAGCCCAGAAGACCGGGCTTCCCAGCCCAGCTCACCGGGCTCCCCAGCACAGCACACCGGGCCCCCCAACACCACAACCCGCCTGGCACTCCATCAGAGCTTTTTCAAACCTCTCACCAGCAGAGACTGTCCATACGGGTCCCCAGCAGTACAGCCCTGCACACCGGTCTCCCCAGCCCAGCTAACCGGGCTCCCCAGCACAGCACACGGGGGCCTCCAGCACCACAGCCCGCCTGGTTCTCCATCAGAGACTGTTCACACCGCTCCCCAGCAGAGCCTGTTCACTCCGCTCCCCAGCAGAGCCTGTCTACACGGCTCCCCAGCATCACAGCCCAGCACACCGGGCTCGCCAGGCAAGATCACGGGGCCCCCCAGCACAGCACACGGGGGCCCCCAGCACCACAGCCCGCCTGGCTCTCCATCAGAGCCCTTTTCACACCGCTCCCCAGCAGAGCCTTTCTACACGGTTCGCAAGCACCACAGCCCAGCACACCGGGCTCCCCAGCCCAGCTAAACGGGCTCCCGAGCACAGCACAAGGCGGCCCCCAGCACCACAGCCAGCCTGGCTTTCCATCAGAGCCTGTTCACACCGCTCCCCAGCAGCACAGCCCAGCACACCGGGCTCCCCAGCACAGCACAAGGGGGCCCCCAGCACCACAGCCAGCCTGGCTTTCCATCAGAGCCTGTTCACACCGCTCCCAAGCACCACAACCCAGCACACTGGGCTCCCCAGCCCAGCTAACCGGTCTCCTCAGCACTGGACACGTGGGCCCCCAGAACCACAGGCAGCCTGGCTCTCCAGCAGAGCCTGTTAACACCGCTCCCCAGCAGAGCCTGTCCACAGGACTCCCCAGCAGCACAGCCCAGCACACCGGGCTCCCCAGCCGAACTCACCAGGCTCCCCAGCAAGGCACACGGGGCCCCCCAGCACCACAGCCAGCCTGGCTCTACAGCAGAATCTGTTGAAACCACTCCCCAGCAGAGCCTGTCTACACGGCTCCCCAGCAGAACAGCCCAGCTCACCGGGCTACCCAGCCCAGCTAACCGGGCTCCCCAGCACTGGACACGGGGGCCCCAAGAACCACAGGCCGCCAGGCTCTCCAGCAGAGCCTTTTATCACCACTCCACAGTAGAGCATTTCCACAGGGCTCCCCAGCAGCACAGCCCAGCACACCGGGCTACCCAGCCGATCTCACCGGGCTACCCAGAGAGGCACACGGGGCCCCCCAGCACCACAGCCCGCCTGGCTCTGCAGCAGAGTCTGTTGAAACCACTCCCCAGCAGAGCCTGTCCACTCGGCTCCCCAGCACCACAGCCCAGCACACCGGGCTCCCCAGCCCAGCTCAACGGGCTCCCCAGCACAGCCCACGGGGGCCCCCAGCACCACAGCCCGCCTGGATATAAATCAGAGCATGTTCAACCCTCTCCCCAGCAGAGCCTGTACACACAGCTCCCCAGCACCACAGCCCAGCACACCGGGCTCCACAGCCCAGCTCAACGGGCTCCGCAGCACAGCACACGGGCGCCCCCAGCACCACAGCCCGCCAGGCAGTCCAGCAGAGCCTGTCCACACCGCTCCCCAGAAGAGCCTGTCCACACGGCTCCCCAGCAGAACAGCCCAGCACACCGGGCTCCCCAGCCCAGCTCACCGGGCTCCCCAGCACAGCACACGGGGCCCCCCAGCAGAGCCTGTCTACACGGTTGGCCAGCACCACAGTCCAGTACACCGGGCTCCCCAGCCCAGCTCACCGGGCCCCCCAGCACAGCACACGGTGGCCCCCAGCAACAAGGCCCGCCTGGCTCTCCATCAGAGCCTTTTCAACTCTCTCCCCAGCATAGCCTGTCCACACGGCTCCCCAGCACCACAGCCCAGCACACCGGGCTACTCTGCCCAGCTCACCGGGCTCCCCAGTACAGCACACGGGGGCCCCCAGCACCACAGCCCGCCTGGCTCTCCATCTGAGCCTGTCCACACGGCTCCAAAGCACCACAGCCAAGCACACTGGGCTCCCCAGCCCAGCTAATCGGTCTCCTCAGCACTGGACACGGGGGCCCCCAGAACCACAGGCCGCCTGGCTCTCCAGCAGAGCCTGTTAACACCGCTCCCCAGCAGAGCCTGTCCACAGGACTCCCCAGCAGCACAGCCCAGCACACCGGGCTCCCCAGCCGATCTCACCAGGCTCCCCAGCAAGGCACACGGGTCCCCCCAGCACCACAGATCGCCTGGCTCTCCAGCAGAATCTGTTGAAACCACTCCCCAGCAAAGCCTGTCTACACGGCTACCCAGCAGCACAGCCCAGCTCACCGGGCTACCCAGCCAAGCTAACCGGGCTCCCCAGCACTGGACATGGGGCCCCAAGAACCACAGGCCGCCTGGCTCTCCAGCAGAGCCTTTTATCACCGCTCCACAGTAGAGCCTGTCCAAAGGGCTCCACAGCAGCACAGCCCGGCACACCAGGCTCCCCAGCCGATCTCACCGGGCTACCCAGCAAGGCACACGGGGCCCCCCAGCACCACAGCCCGCCTGGCTCTACATCAGAGCCTTTTCACTCCGCTCCCCAGCAGAGCCTGTTCAAACCACTCCCCAACAGAGCCTATACACAAGGCTCCCCAGCACCACAACCCAGCACACCGGGCTCCCCAGCCTAGCTCAACGGGCTCCCCAGCACAGCACACGGGGCCCCCCAGCACAGCACACGGGGCGTCCCAGCACAACAGCCCGCCTGGCTGTCCATCACAGCCTGTTCACTCCGCTCCCCAGCAGAGCCTGTTCAAACCACTCGCCAGCAGGGCCTGTCCACACGGCTCCCCAGCAAAGCCTGTCCACACGGCTCCCCAGCACCACAGCCCAGCACACCGGGCTCCACATCCCAGCTCAACGGGCTCCGCAGCACAGCACACGGGGGCCCCCAGCACCACAGCCCGCCTGGCTATCCAGCAGAGCCTGTTCAAACCACTCCCCAGCAGAGCCTGTCCACATGGCTCCCCAGCACCACAGCACAGCACACCGGGATCCCCAGCCAAGCTCACCGGGCCCCCCAGCACAGCACACGGGGGCCCCCAGCACCACAGCCCGCCTGGCTCTCCATCAGAGCCTCTTCACACCGCTCCCCAGCAGAGCCTGTCCACACAGCTCCCCAGCAGCACAGCCCAGCACACCGGGCTCCATAGCCGATATCACCGGGCTCCGCAGCACAGCACACGGGGCCCCCCAGCACCACAGCCCAGCACACCGGGCTCCCCAGCACAGCACACGGGGGCCCCCAGCAACACTGCCCGCCCTGCTCTCCAGCAGAGCCTGATCAAAACACTCCCCAGCAGAGCCAGTCCACACGGCTCCCCAGCAGCACAGCCCAGCACACAGGGCTCCCCAGCACAGCACACGGGGGCCCCCAGCACAGCACACGGGGGCCCCCAACACCACAGCCCGCCTTGCTCTCCAGCAGAGCCTTTTCAAACCAATCCCCAGAACAGCCTGTCCACACGCCTCCCCAGCAGCACAGCCCAGCACACAGGGCTCCCCAGCCCAGCTCACCGGGCCCCCCAGCACAGCACACCGGGCCCCCCAACACCACAACCAGCCTGGCACTCCATCAGAGCCTGTTCAAACCTCTCCCCAGCAGAGACTGTCCATACGGGTCCCCAGCAGCACAGCCCAGCACACCGGGCTCCCCAGCCCAGCTCACCGGGCCCCCCAGCACAGCACACGGGGGCCTCCAGCACCACAGCCCGCCTGGCTCTCCATCAGAGACTTTTCACACCGCTCCCCAGCAGAGCCTGTTCACTCCGCTCCCCAGCAGAGCCTGGCTCCACGGCTCCCCAGCACCACAGCCCAGCACACCGGGCTCGCCAGGCAAGCTCACCGGGCCCCCCAGCACAGCACACGGGGGCCCCCAGCAGCACAGCCCGCCTGGATATAAATCAGAGCCTGTTCAACCCTCTCCCCAGCAGAGCCTGTACACACAGCTCCCCAGCACCACAGCCCAGCACACCGGGCTCCCAAGCCCAGCTCAACGGGCTCCACAGCACAGCACACGGGGGCCCCCAGCACCACAGCCCGCCTGGCTGTCCAGCAGAGCCTGCCCACACCGCTCCCCAGAAGAGCCTGTCCACACGGCTCCCCAGCAGAACAGCCCAGCACACCGGGCTCCCCAGCCCAGCTCAACGGGCTCCCCAGCACAGCACATGTTGCCCCCCAGCACCACAGCCCGCCTGGCTCTCCATCAGAGCCTGTTCAAACCGCTCCCCAGCAGAGCCTGTCCACACGGCTCGGCAGCAGCATAGCCCAGCACAACGGGCTCCCCAGCACAGCACACGGGGGCCCCCAGCACCACTGCCCGTCTAGCTCTCCAACAGAGCCTTTTCAAACCACTCCCCAACAGAGCCTGTCCACTCGGCTCCCCAGCACCACAGCCCAGTAAACCGGGCTCCCCAGCCGATCTCACCAGGCTCCCCAGCACAGCACACGGGGGCCCCCAGCACAGCACACGGGGGCCCCCAGCACCACTGCCCGTCTAGCTCTCCAACAGAGCCTGTTGAAACCACTCCCCAGCAGAGCCTCTCTACACGGCTCCCCAGCAGCACAGCCCAGCTCACCGGGCTGCCCAGCCCAGCTAACCGGGCTCCCCAGCACTGGACACGGGGCCCCAAGAACCACAGGCCGCCTGGCTCTCCAGCAGAGCCTTTTATCACCGCTCCACAGTAGAGCCGGTCCACAGGGCTCCCCAGCAGCACAGCCCAGCACACCGGGCTCCCCAGCCGATCTCACCGGGCTACCCAGCAAGGCACACGGGCCCCCCCAGCACCACAGCCCGCCTGGATATAAATCAGAGCATGTTCAACCCTCTCCCCAGCAGAGCCTGTACACACAGCTCCCAAGCACCACAGCCCAGCACACCGGGCTCCCCAGCCCAGCTCAACGTGCTCCGCAGCACAGCACACGGGCGCCCCCAGCACCACAGCCCGCCAGGCTGTCCAGCAGAGCCTGTCCACACCGCTCCCCAGCAGAGCCTTTCTACACGGCTCCCCAGCAGCATAGCCCAGCCCACCGGGCTCCCCAGCCCAGCTCACCGTTCTCCGCAGCACAGCAAACCTGGGCCCCCAGCACCACAGCCCGCCTGGCTCTCCAGCATAGCCTGTTCAAAACACCACCCAACAGAGCCTGTCCACTCGGCTCCCCAGCACCACAGCCCAGCACACCGGGCTCCCCAGCCCAGCTCAACGGGCTCCCCAGCACAGCACACGGGGGCCCCCAGCACCAATGCCCGCCTGGATATAAATCAGAGCATGTTCAACCCTCTCCCCAGCAGAGCCTGTACACACAGCTCCCCAGCACAACAGCCCAGAACACCAGGCTCCCCAGCCCAGCTCAACGTGCTCCGCAGCACAGCACACGGGCGCCCCCAGCACCACAGCCCGCCAGGCTGTCCAGCAGAGCCTGTCCACACCGCTTCCCAGAAGAGCCTTTCCACACGGCTCCCCAGCAGAGCAGCCCAGCACACCGGGCTCCCCAGCACAGCTCAACGGGCTCCCCAGCACAGCACACGGGGCCCCCAGCACCACAGCAAGCCTGGCTCTCCATCAGAGCCTGTTCACACCACTCCCCAGCAGAGCCTGTCCACACGGCTCCCCAGCACCACAGCCCAGCACACCGGGCTCCCCAGAACAGCACATGTTGCCCCCCAGCACCACAGCCCGCCTGGCTCTCCATCAGAGCCTGTTCAAACCGCTCCCCAGCAGAGCCTGTCCACACGGCTCCGCAGCAGCACAGCCCAGCACAACGGGCTCCCCAGCACAGCACACGGGGGCCCCCAGCACCACTGCCCGTCTAGCTCTCCAACAGAGCCTGTTCAAACCACTCCCCAACAGAGCCTGTCCACTCGGCTCCCCAGCACCACAGCCCAGTACACCGGGCTCCCCAGCCCAGCTCAACGGGCTCCCCAGCACAGCACACGGGGGCCCCCAGCACCACAGCCCGCCTGGCTCTCCATAAGAGCCTGTTCACACCGCTCCCAAGCAGAGCCTGTCCACACGGCTCCCCAGCAGCACAGCCCAGCACACCGGGCTCCTCCGCCCAGCTCACCGAGCTCCCCAGCACAGCACACGGGGGCCCCCCAGCACCACAGCCCACCTGGCTCTCCATCAGATCCTGTTCACACCGCTCCCTAGCAGAGCCGGTCCACATGCCTACCCAGCAGCACAGCCCAGCAAACCGGGCTCCCCAGCCCAGTTCACCGGGCTTCCCAGCACAGAACTCGTTGCCCCCCAGCACCACAGCCCGCCTGGCTCTCCTTCAGTGCCTGTTCACACCGCTCCCCAGCACAGCCTGTCCACACGGCTCACCAGCACCACAGCCCTGCACACCGGCTTCCCCAGCACAGCACACGGGGCCCCCCAGCAATACAGCCTGCCTGGCTCTGCATCAGAGACTGCTCAAACCACTCCACAGCAGAGCCTGTCTACACTGCTCCCCAGCACCACAGCCCAGCACACCGGGCTTCCCAGCCAAGCTCAACGGGCTCCTGAGCACAGCACACGGGGTCCCCCAGCACCACAGCCCGCCTGGCTCTCCATCAGAGCCTGTTCACACCCGTCCGCAGCAGAGCCTTTCTACACGGCTCCCCAGTACAAAAGCCCAGCTTACCGGGTTCCCCAGCCCAGCTCACAGGGCTCCCCAGCACAGCACACGGGGCCCCCCAGCACCACAGCCTGCCTGGCTCTCCAGCAGAGCCTGTTCAAACCACTCCCCAGCAGAGCCTGTCCACACGGCTCCCCAGCACCACAGCCCGCCTGGCTCTCAAGCAGAGCCTGTTCAAACCAGTCCCCAGCAGAGCCTGTCCACACGGCTCCCCAGCACCACAGCCCAGCACAACGGGCTCCTCGGCCCAGCTCACCGGGCTCCCCAGCACAGCACACGGGGGCCCCCAGCACCACAGCCGACCTGGCTCTCCATCAGTGCCTGTTCACACCGCTCCCCAACAGAGCCTGTCTACACGGCTCCCCAGCAGCACAGCCCATGATTTGGGGACTTTAATCATGTAACACTGGACAGAGTACTTCCAACTTTCTACCAGTATGTTACCTGCCCAACCAGAGACAATAAAACACTGGACCTCCTGTATGCTAATGCAAAGGATGCATACAGTGCCACTGCCCTCCCCCCACTTGGCAGATCTGATCACAACCTTGTCCTGTTGACTCCAAAGTATGTTCCCCTTGTTAAACGGCAGCCTGCAACAACAAGGACTGTGAGGAGGTGGAACCAGGAGGCCACTGAGGCTCTTCAGGACTGCTTTGAGTCAACGGACTGGGGTGTACTGTGTGGTCCACACGGGGAGGACATTGACAGTATGACCGACTGCATCACGGATTACATAAAATTCTGTGAACACACCACCCTGCCGGCCAAGACTGTACGCAGCTTCCCAAACAATAAACCCTGGATCACCAGTGACCTGAAAGGCCTCCTTAACAAAAAGAAGAAGGCCTTCAGGTCAGGGGACAGGGAGGAAATGAGGAGGATACAACACAACCTGAAGGTGGAGCTGAGGAAGTGTAAGGACTCCTACAGGAGGAAGCTGGAGTCCAAACTTCAGAATAACAACACAAGGGATGTGTGGTCTGGAATGAGGGAAATCACTGGCTTCAATGGGAGAAGCAGACAGCCAGTGAGCAGCCCGGACAGAGCGAATGAGCTGAACTGTTTCTTTAACAGATTCAGCTCACAGCCCTCAACCATGTCTTCCACCACACACTCTGGCCTCCTCTCACCCTCATGCCCTCCCCCACCACTCGCAACCCGACCCTCCCCTTTCAGCTCAATGGACACAACCCCCACACCTGTGAAGAGCATGCTCACCCCACTGGCCGTGACTACTGGCCAGGTGAGAGGACAGCTGGAGAGACTACATCCAGGAAAGGCTCCAGGCCCTGATGGCATCAGCCCCAGGGTTCTGAAGACCTGCGCCAGCCAGCTGTCCACTATCCTGTGCCACCTCTACAACCTGAGCCTGACCCAGGAGAAGGTTCCTACACTGTGGAAGACCTCCTGCCTGGTTCCTGTCCCCAAGAAGTCATCACCATCTGACCCCAAAGACTTCAGACCTATAGCCCTCACATCTCATGTAATGAAGGTGCTAGAGAGGCTGGTCTTGGCCCATCTCAGGCCGCTGGTGAAATCTTCACTAGACCCTCTGCAGTTTGCTTACCAGCCTCATCTGGGGGTCGAGGATGCCATCATCTACCTGCTGCAGAGAGCCCACTCACACCTGGATGGTGTTGGCTGCATGGTGAGAATCACATTCTTTGATTTCTCCAGTGCATTCAACACCATCCAGCCACTTCTGCTGAGAGAGAAGCTGCAGACGATGATGGTAGACTCACCCACGGTCTCCTGGGTCACTGACTACCTGACTGGCAGGCCACAGTTTGTCCGACTTGGCACTGCTCTGTCTGGCATGGTGGTGAGTGACGTAGGAGCACCACAGGGCACTGTGCTTTCTCCATTCCTGTTCACCCTGTACACCTCAGACTTTCAGTACAACTCTGAGTCAGTCCACCTGCAGAAGTTCTCTGATGACTCTGCGGTGGTCGGGTGTATTAGTGGTGGACGGGAGGAGGAGTACAGGGCGCTGGTGAGTGACTTTGTGGAGTGGTCTGGGAAGAATCATCTGCTCCTGAATGTGGCCAAAACCAGGGAGATGGTGATCGACTTCAGGAAGAAGAGGACGGCCACACAGCCCCTGAGCATCCTGGGAGAGGACATAGCAGCGGTGGACAACTACAAGTACCTGGGCGTCCACATCGACAACAGACTGAACTGGAAGACCAACACCGACGCTGTTTACAAGAAGGGGATGAGCAGACTCTACTTCCTGAGGAAACTTCGATCCTTCGGCGTGTGCAGCAAGATGTTGGACATCTTCTACCAGTCTGTTGTCGCCAGTGCATTGTTCTCCGCTGTTGTCTGCTGGGGAAGCAGCATCGGAGCCGGCGACACCAACAGACTGAATAAATTAATCAGGAAGGCTGGCTCCGTGATTGGCTGCAAACCAGACACCATGGAAGCTGTGGTGGAGAGGAGGACGCTGAACAAACTGTTATCCATTCTGGATAACCCGGACCACCCTCTCCACCACCTCCTGGACAGGCAGCGGAGCTCCTTCTCAAACAGACTGATTCAGCTCCGCTGCCACAAGGACAGATTCAGGAAATCTTTCCTGCCCAGAGCAATAGCTCTGTACAACTCCTCACCTCATTCAGAGAGGGAGCACTCTCGGCCCTCTGCTCAGTAGCCCGTAGTCTGCTGTAGCCCCTAGTCTGTCCAATTTGCACTGCTGTTCTTATTGCACTGAGTGTATTTTGCACACCGGTACAACTACATGGCACAACCTATATTTTGCACAGTCCACTCTGTTCACTTTTATTCTTTGTACTTGTATATTTTATATTCTGTTCACTTTATATTTCTATTGCTATTTTATGTCCTCTGTTTAGTGCTATGTGTCTTGCTGTGACAAAATAATTTCCCAGACCTGGGATTATTAAAGTATTTCTATTCTATTCTATTCTATTCAACACACCGGGCTCCTCTGCCCATCTCACCGGGCTCCCCAGCACCACAGCCCGCCTGGCTCTCAATCAGAGCCTGTGTACACGGCTCCCCAGCACCACAGCCCAGCACACCGGGCTCGCCAGCCCAGCTCACTGGGCTCCCCACCACAGCAACCGGGGGCCCCCAGCACCACGGCCCACCTGGCTCTCCAGCAGAGCCTCTTCAAACCGCTCCCTAGCAGAGCCTGTCCTCACGGCTCCCCAGCACCACAGCCCAGCACAACGGGATCCCCAGCCCAGCTCACCGGGCTCCCAAGCACAGCACAAGGTGACCCCCAGCACCACAGCCCGCCTGGCGCTCCATCAGAGCCTGTTCACACCGCTACCCAGCAGAGCCTTTCCACACTGCTCCCCAGCACCACAGCCCAGCACACCGGGCTCCCCAGCCCTGCTCACCGTGCTCCCCAGCACAGCACACGGGGCCCCCCAGCACAGCTCACCGGGCTCCCCAGCACAGCACACGGGGGCCCCCAGCACCACAGCCCGCCTGGCTCTAAATCAGAGCATGTTCAACCCTCTCCCCAGCAGAGCCTGTACACACAGCTCCCCAGCAACACAGCCCAGCTCACCGGGCTCCCCAGCACAGAACACGGGGCCCCCCAGCACAACAGCCCACCTGGCCCTCCATCAGAGCCTTTTCAAACCACTCCCATGCACAGCCTGTCCACACGGCTCCCCAGCAGCACAGCCCAGAACACCGGGCTCCTTCGCCCAGCTCACCGGGCTCCCCAGCACAGCACACGGGGGCCCCCCAGCACCACAGCCCACCTGGCTCTCCATCAGATCCTGTTCACACCGCTCCCCAGCAGAGCCTGTCCTCACGGCTCACCATCACCACAGCCCAGCACACCGGCCTCCCCAGCACAGCACACGGGGGCTCCCCAGCACCACAGCCCACCTGGCTCTCCATCAGAGCCTGTTCAAAGCACTCCCCAGCAGAGCCTGTCCACACGGCTCCCCAGCAGCACAGCCCAGCACACCGGGATCCCCAGGCCAGCTCAACGGGCTCCTCAGCACAGAACAAGGGGACCCCCAGCACCACAGCCCGCCTGGCTCTCCATCAGAACCTGTCCACACCGCTCCTCAGCAGAGCCTGTCCACATGGCTCCCCAGCACAACAACCCTGCACACCGGGCTCCCCTGCCCAGCTCACTGGGCTCCCCAGCACAGCACACAGGGGACCCCGGCACGACAGCCCGGCTGGCACTCCATCAGAGCCTGTTCACACCGCGTCCCAGCTGAGCCTGTCTACACGGCTTCCCAGCACCACAGCCCAGCTCACCGGGATCCCCAGCACCACAGCCCGCCTGACTCTCCATCAGAGCCTGTTCAACCCTCTCCCCATCAGAGCCTGTCCACACGGCTTCCCAGCACCACAGCCCAGCACACTGGGCTCCGAAGCCCAGCTCACTGGGCTCCCGAGCACAGCACACGGGGGCCCCCAGCGCCACAGCCCGGCTGGCTCTCCATCAGAGCCGTTTCACACCGCTCCCCGACAGAGCCTGTCCACACGGCTCCCCAGCAGCACAGCCCAGCACACCGTGCTCGCCAGCCACGCTCACAAGGGTCCCCAGCACAGAACACGGGGCCCCCCAGCACCACAGCCCGCCTGGCTCTCCATCAGAGCCTGGTGACACCGCTCCGCAGCAGAGCCTGTCTACACGGCTCACCAGCACCAAAGCCCAGAACACCGGGCTCCCGAGCCCAGCTCACCGGGCTCCCCAGCAAAACAGCCTGCCTGACTCTCCATCAGAGCCTGTTCAAACCACTCCACAGCAGAGCCTGTCTACACTGCTCCCCAGCACCACAGCCCAGCACACCGGGCTTCCCAGCCAAGCTCAACGGGCTCCTGAGCACAGCACACGGGGGCCCCCAGCACCACAGCCCGCCTGGCTCTCCATCAGACGCTGCTCACACCCGTCCGCAGCAGAGCCTGTCTACACGGCTACCCAGCACAAAAGCCCAGCACACCGGGCTCCTCGGCCAAGCTCACCAGTCTCCCCAGCACAGCACACGGGGGCCTCCAGCACCACAGCCGGCCTGGCACTGCATCAGTGCCTGTTCACACCGCTCCCCAGTAGAGCCTGTTCACACCGCTCCCCAGCAGAGCCTGTCTACAAGGCTCCCCAGCACCACAGCCCAGCACACTGGGCTCCCCAGCCCAACTCAACGGGCCCCGTAGCACAGCACATGAGGGCCCCCAGCACAACAGCCCGCCTGGCTCTCCATCAGAGCCTGTTCACACCGCTCCCCAGCAGAGCCTGTGTACACGGCTCCCCAGCAGCACAGCCCAGCACACCGGGCTCCTCTGCCCAGCTCACCGGGCTCCCCAGCACCACAGCCCGTCTGGCTCTCCATCAGAGCCTGTTCAAACCACTCCCCAGCAGAGCCTGTCCACACAGCTCCCAAGCACCACAGCCCAGCACACCGGGCTCCCCAGCCAAGCTCAACGGGCTCCCCAGCACAGCACACGGGGGCCCCCAGCACCACAGCCCGCCTGGCTCTCCATAAGAGCCTGTTCACACCGCTCCCAAGCAGAGCCTGTCCACTCGGCTCCCCAGCACCACAGCCCAGCACACCGGGCTCACCAGCCCAGATCACCGGGCTCCCCAGCACAGCACACGGGGGCCCCCAGCACCACAGCCCGAATGGCTATCCATCAGACCCTGTTCACACGGCTCCCCAGCAGAGCCTGTCCACACAGCTCCCCAGGACCACAGCCCAGCACACCGGGCTCCCCAGCCAAGATCAACGGGCTCCTGAGCACAGCTTTTGGGGGCCCCCAGCACCACAGCCCGCCTGGCACTCCATCAGGGCCTGTTCACACCAATCCGCATGAGAGCCTGTCTACACGGCTCCCCAGCACAAAAGCCCCTCACACCGGGCTCCCCAGCCCAGCTCACCGGGCTCCCCAGCACAGCACACGGTGCCCCCCAGCACCACAGCCTGCCTGGCTCTCCAGCAGAGAATGTTCAAACCACTCCCCCGCAGAGCCTGTCCACACGGCTCCCCAGCACCACAGCCCGCCTGGCTCCCCAGCAGAGCCTGTTCAAACCAGTCCCCAGGAGAGCCTGTCCACACGGCTACCCAGCACCACAGCCCAGCACAGCGGGCTCCTCTGCCCAGCTCACCGGGTTCCCCAGCACCACAGCCCGCCTGGCTCTCCATCAGAGCCTGTTCACTCCACTCCCCATCAGAGCCTGTTCAAACCACTCCCCAGCAGAGCCTGTCCACACGGCTCGACAGCACCACAGCCCAGCACAC
This sequence comes from Dascyllus trimaculatus, assembly GCA_024666655.1. Taxonomy (NCBI): domain Eukaryota; kingdom Metazoa; phylum Chordata; class Actinopteri; family Pomacentridae; genus Dascyllus; species Dascyllus trimaculatus. Next base: position 20,194 of record JAMOIN010000778.1, read on the forward strand.
CGGGCTCCCCAGCACAGAACACGGGGCCCCCAAGCACCACAGCCCGCCTGGCTCTCCATCAGAGCCTTTTAACACCGCTCCTAAGCAGAGCCTGTCCACACGGCTCCCCAGCACCAAAGCCCAGCACACCGGGCTCCTCAGCCCAGCTCACCGGGCTCCCCAGCACAGCACACGGGGGCCCCCAGCACCACAGCCCGCCTGGCTTACCAGCAGAGCCTGTTCAAAACACTCCCCATCACAGCCTGTCCACACGGCTTCCCAGCACCACAGCCCAGCACACCGGGCTCCCCAGCACAGCACACGGGGGCCCCCAGCACAGCACATTGGGGCCCCCAGCACCTCAGCCCGCCTGGCTCTCCAGCAGAGCCTGTTCAAACCACTCCCCAACAGAGCCTGTCCACTCGGCTCCCCAGCACCACAGCCCAGCACACCGGGCTCCCCAGCCCAGCTCAACGGGCTCCCCAGCTAAGCACACGGGGGCCCCCAGCACCAATGCCCGCCTGGATATAAATCAGAGCATGTTCAACCCTCTCCCCAGCAGAGCCTGTAAACACAGCTCCCCAGCACCACAGCCCAGCACACCGGGCTCCCAAGCCCAGCTCAACGGGTTCCCCAGCACAGCACACGGGGGCCCCCAGCACCACAGCCCGCCTGGCTCTCCATCAGATCCTGTTCAGACCGCTCCCCAGCAGAGCCTTCCTACACGGCTTCCCAGCAGCACAGCCCAGAACACCGGGCTCCCCAGCCCAGCTCACCGGGCTCCCCAGCACAGCACACGGGGCCCCCAAACACCACAGGCCGCCTGGCTCTCCATCAGAGCCTGTTCAAACCATTCCCCAGAAGAGACTGTCCATACGGCTCCCCAGCAGCACAGCCCTGCACACCGGGCTCCCCAGCACAGCACACGGGGGCCCCCAGCACCACAGCCCGCCTGGCACTCCATCAGAGACTGTTCACACCGCTCCCCAGCAGAGCCTGTCTACACGGCTCCCCAGCACCACAGTCCAGCACACCGGGCTCCCCAGCCAGGCTCACCGGGCTCCCCAGCACAGCACACGGGGCCCCCCAGCACCACAGCCCGCCTGTCTCCCCAGCAGAGCCTGTTCAAACCACTCCCCAGCAGTCCCTGTCCACACGGCTCCGCAGCAGCACACCCTAGCACAGCGGGCTCCCCGACCACGCTCACCGGGCTCCCCAGCACAGCAAACGGGGGACACCAGCACCACAGCCCGCCTGGCTTTCCAGCAGAGCCTTATCAAACCACTCCCTAGCAGAGCCTGTCCACACGGCTCCACAGCACCACAGCACAGCACACCGGGATCCCCAGCCCAGCTCACCGGGCCCCCCAGCACAGCACACGGGGGCCCGCAGCACCACAGCCCGCCTGGCTCTCCTTCAGAGCCTGTTCACACCGCTCCGCAGCAGAGCCTGTCTACACGGCTCCACAGCACCACAGCCCAGCACACCGGGCTCCCCAGCCAGGCTCAACGGGCTCCCCTGCACAGAAGACGGGGCCCCCCAGCACCACAGCCCGCCTGGCTCTGCAGCAGAGCCTGTTCAAACCACTCCCCAGCAGAGCCTGTCCACACGACTCCCCAGCAGAACAGCCCAGCACACCGGGCTCCCCAGCCAAGCTCACCGGGCTCCCCAGCACAGCACACGGCACCTCCCAGCAGAGCCTGTCTACACGGTTGGCCAGCACCACAGCACAGCACACCGGGCTCCCCAGCCCAGCTCACCGGGCCCCCCGGAAAAGCACACGGGGGCCCCCAGCACCAAAGCCCGCCTTGCTCTCCAGCAGAGCCTGTTCACACGGCTCCCCAGCACCACAGCCCAGCACACCGGGCTCCCCAGCCCAGCTCAGCGGGCCCCCCGGCAAAGCACACGGGGGCCCCCAGCACCACAGCCCGCCTGGCTCCCTAGGAGAGCCTGTCCACACGGCTCCCCAGCACCACAGCCCAGCACACCGGGCTCCCCAGCACAGCACACGGGGCCCCCCAGCACCACAGCCCACCTGGCTCTCCATCAGAGCCTGTTCACACCGCTCCCCAGCAGAGACTGTCTACACGGGGGCCCCCAGAACCACAGCACAGCACACGGGGCTCCCCAGCCCAGCACACCGGGCTCCCCAGCAAAGCACACGGGGCCGCCCAGCACCAAAGCCCGCCTGGCTCTCCATCAGAGCCTGTTCAAACGACACCCCAGCAGAGCCTGTCCACAGGGCAATCCAGCACCACAGCCCAGCACACCGGGCTCCCCACCCCAGCACACCGGGCTCCCCAGCACAGCTCAACGAGCTCACCAGCACAGCACACGGGACCCACCAGCACCACAGACTGCCTGGCTCTCCATCAGAGCCTGTTCAAACCGCTCCCCAGCAGAGCCTGTCCACATGGCTCCCAGCAGCACATCCCAGCACTCCGGGCTCACCAGCCCAGCTCACCGGACTCCCCAGCACAGCACACGGGGTCCCCCAGCACCACAGCCCGCCTGGCTCTCCATCAGAGCCTGTTCACATTGCTCCCCAGCAGAGCCTGTCTACACGGCTCCTCAGCAGCACAGCCAAGCACAACGCACCACAGCCCGCCTGACTCTCCAGCAGAGCCTCTTCACACCACTCCCCAGCAGAGCCTATGTACACGGCTCCCCAGCAGAACAGCCAAGCACACCGGGCTCCCCAGCACAGCACACGGGGGCCCCCAGCACCAAAGCCCGCCTGGCTCTGCATCAGAGCCTGTTCACACGGCTCCCCGGCAGCACAGCCCGCCTGGCTCACCAGCAGAGCCTGTTCACAACGCTCCCCAGCAGAGCCTGTCCGCGCTGCATCCCAGCAGCACAGCCCAGCACACCAGACTCCCCGGCCAAGCTCACCGGGCTCCCCAGCACAGCACACGGGGCCCCCCTGCACCACAGCCTGCCTGGCTCTCCATCAGAGCCATTTCACAGCGCTCCGCAGCAGAACTTGTCCACACGGCTCCCCAGCAGAACAGCCCAGCACACCGGGCTCCCCAGCAGAGCACACGAGGGCCTCCAGCACCACAGCCCGCCTGACTCTCCATCAGAGCCTTTTAAAACCTCTCCCCATCAGAGCCAGTCCACACGGCTTCCCAGCACCACAGCCTAGGACACTGGGCTCCGAAGCCCAGCTCACTGGGCTCCCGAGCACAGCACACGGGGGCCCCCAGCACCACAGCCCGGCTGGCTCTCCATCAGAGCCTTTTCACACCGCTCCCCGACTGAGCCTGTCCACACGGCTCCCGAGCAGCACTGCCCAGCACACCGGGCTCCCCAGCCCAGCTCACCAGGGTCCCAAGCACAGAACACGGGGCCCCCCAGCACCACAGCCCGCCTGGCTCTCCATCAGAGCCGGTTCACACCGCTCCGCAGCAGAGCCTGTCTACACGGCTCCCCAGCAACAAAGCCCAGAACACCGGGCTCCCCAGCCCAGCTCACCGGGCTCCCCAGCCAAGCTCACCAGGGTCCCCAGCACAGCACACGGGGGACCCAAGCACCACAGCCCGCCTGGCTGTCCAGCAGAGCCTGTTCACCCCGCTCCCCAGAAGAGCCTGTCCACAGGGCTCCCCAGCAGAACAGCCCAGCACAC
>JAMOIN010001770.1:0-23797 GCA_024666655.1 Dascyllus trimaculatus
ATGAGCACCGCCGGCTCATTGGCAGCGCTGCTCATGAGCACCGCCCTCTCGGGCACTCGCGGTTTTGTTTCTCCTCTATGAGCACCGCCCGCTCATTGGCAGCGCTGCTCATGAGCACCGCCCTCTCGGGCACTCGCGGTTCTGTTTCTCCTCGTGCTCATTGGCAGCGTTGCTCATGAGCACCGCCCTCTCGGGCAATCGCGGTTTTGTTTCTCCCTGTGCTCATTGGCAGCGCTGCTCATGAGCACCGCCCTCTCGGGCACTCGCGGTTTTGTTTTTCCTCGATGAGCACCACCCGCTCATTGGCAGCGCTGCTCATTAGCACTGCCCTCTCGGGCACTCGCGGTTTTGTTTTTCCTCGATGAGCACCGCCCGCTCATTGGCAGCGCTGCTCATGAGCACCGCCCTCTCGGGCACTCGCGGTTTTGTTTCTCCTCGTGCTCATTGGCAGCGCTTGTCATGAGCACCGCTCTCTCAGGCACTCGCGGTTTTGTTTCTCCTCGTGCTCATTGGCAGCGCTGCTCATGAGCACCGCCCTCTCGGTCACTCGCGGGTTTTTTTTGTCTTCTATGAGCACCGCCCGCTCATTGGCAGCGCTGCTCATGAGCACCGCCCTCTCGGGCACTCGCGGTTTTGTTTCTCCTCTATGGGCACCGCCCGCTCATTGGCAGCGCTGCTCATGAGCACCGCCCTCTCGGGCACTCGCGGTTTTGTTTCTCCTCGTGCTCATTGGCAGCGCTGCTCATGAGCACCGCCCTCTCAGGCACTCGCGGTTTTGTTTATCCTCGATGAGCACCGCCTGCTCATTGGCAGCGCTGCTCATGAGCTCCGCCCTCTCGGCCACACGCGGTTTTGTTTCTCCTCTATGAGCACCGCCCGCTCACTGGAAGAGCTGCTCATGAGCACCGCCCTCTCGGTCACTCGCGGTTTTGTTTCTCCTCTATGAGCACCGCCCGCTCATTGGCAGCGCTGTTCATGAGCACCGCCCTCTCGGGCACTCGCGGTTTTGTTTCTCCTCTATGAGCACCGCCAGCTCATCTGCAGCGCTGCTCATGAGCACCGCCCTCTCGGGCACTCGCGGTTTTGTTTCTCCTCTATGAGCACTCACGCCTGCCACCCTGTGCAGCTGCTGCTCATATTGGTGTCACCTGGCTCTGGGTGCACTGCTGTTTTGTTTCTCCTCTATGAGCACTCCGCCTTGGCTTCATTGGCATCGCTTGCCTTATGAGTGACCGCCTCTGGCACTCTCAAGTGGTTTGTTTCTCCTTCCATGAGCACCGCCCGCTCATTGGCAGCGCTGCTCATGAGCACCGCCCGGGCACTCGCGGTTTTGTTTCTCCTCGTGCTCATTGGCAGCGCTGCTCATGAGCACCGCCCCTCTCGGGCACTCGCGGTTTTTTTTTCTCCTCGTGCTCATTGGCAGCGCTGCTCATGAGTAATCGCCTCCCGGGCACTCAGCGGCTTTGTTTTTCCTCGATGAGCACCGCCTCGCTCATTATGCGTGCCACCATGAGCACCGCCCTCTCGGGCACTCGCGGTTCTGTTTCTCCTCTTTGGGCACCGCCCGCTCATTGGCAGCGCTGCTCATGAGCACCGCCCTCTCGGGCACTCGCGGTTTTGTTTCTCCTCTATGAGCACCGCCCGCTCATTGGCAGCGCTGCTCATGAGCACCGCCCTCTCGGGCACTCGCGGTTCTGTTTCTCCTCGTGCTCATTGGCAGCGTTGCTCATGAGCACCGCCCTCTCGGGCAATCGCGGTTTTGTTTCTCCCTGTGCTCATTGGCAGCGCTGCTCATGAGCACCGCCCTCTCGGGCACTCGCGGTTTTGTTTTTCCTCGATGAGCACCACCCGCTCATTGGCAGCGCTGCTCATTAGCACTGCCCTCTCGGGCACTCGCGGTTTTGTTTTTCCTCGATGAGCACCGCCCGCTCATTGGCAGCGCTGCTCATGAGCACCGCCCTCTCGGGCACTCGCGGTTTTGTTTCTCCTCGTGCTCATTGGCAGCGCTTGTCATGAGCACCGCTCTCTCAGGCACTCGCGGTTTTGTTTCTCCTCGTGCTCATTGGCAGCGCTGCTCATGAGCACCGCCCTCTCGGTCACTCGCGGGTTTTTTTTGTCTTCTATGAGCACCGCCCGCTCATTAGCAGCGCTGCTCATGAGCACCGCCCTCTCGGGCACTCGCGGTTTTGTTTCTCCTCTATGGGCACCGCCCGCTCATTGGCAGCGCTGCTCATGAGCACCGCCCTCTCGGGCACTCGCGGTTTTGTTTCTCCTCGTGCTCATTGGCAGCGCTGCTCATGAGCACCGCCCTCTCAGGCACTCGCGGTTTTGTTTATCCTCGATGAGCACCGCCCGCTCATTGGCAGCGCTGCTCATGAGCTCCGCCCTCTCGGCCACTCGCGGTTTTGTTTCTCCTCTATGAGCACCGCCCGCTCACTGGAAGAGCTGCTCATGAGCACCGCCCTCTCGGTCACTCGCGGTTTTGTTTCTCCTCTATGAGCACCGCCCGCTCATTGGCAGCGCTGCTCATGAGCACCGCCCTCTCGGGCACTCGCGGTTTTGTTTCTCCTCTATGAGCACCGCCAGCTCATCTGCAGCGCTGCTCATGAGCTCCGCCCTCTCGGGCACTCGCGGTTTTGTTTCTCCTCTATGAGCACCGCCCGCTCATTGGCAGCGCTGCTCATTAGCACCGCCCACTCGGGCACTCGCGGTTTTGTTTCTCCTCTATGAGCACCGCCCGCTCATTGGCATCGCTGCTCATGAGCACCGCCCTCTCGGGCACTCGCGGTTTTGTTTCTCCTCTATGAGCACCGCCCGCTCATTGGCAGCGCTGCTCATGAGCACCGCCCTCTCGGGCACTCGCACTTTTGTTTCTCCTCGTGCTCATTGGAAGCGCTGCTCATGAGCACCGCCCTCTCGGGCACTCGCGGTTTTGTTTCTCCTCGTGCTCATTGGCAGCGCTGCTCATGAGCACCGCCCTCTCGGGCACTTGCGGTTTTGTTTCTCCTCGTGCTCATTGGAAGCCCTGCTCATGAGCACCGCCCTCTCAGGCACTCGCGGTTTTCTTTCTCCTCGTGCTCATTGGCAGCGCTAGTCATGAGCACCGCCCTCTCGGGCACTCGCGGTTTTGTTTCTCCTCGTGCTCATTGGCAGCGCTGCTCATGAGCACCGCCCTCTCGGGCACTCGCGGTTTTGTTTTTCCTCGATGAGCACCGCCCGCTCATTGGCAGCTCTGCTCATGAGCACAGCCCTCTCGGGCACTCGTGGTTTTGTTTCTCCTCTATGAGCACCGCCCGCTCATTGGCAGCGCTGCTCATGAGCACCGCCCTCTCGGGCACTCGCGGTTTTGTTTCTCCTCTATGAGCACCGCCCGCTCATTGGAAGCGCTGCTCATGAGCACCGCCCTCTCGGGCACTCGCGGTTTTATTTCTCCTCGTGCTCATTGGCAGCGCTGCTCATGAGCACCGCCCTCTCGGGCACTCGCGATTTTGTTTCTTCTCGTGCTCATTGGCAGCGCTGCTAATGAGCACCGCCCTCTCGGGCACTCGCGGTTTTGTTTTTCCTCGATGAGCACCGCCCGCTCATTGGCAGCGCTGCTCATTAGCACCGCCCTCTCGGGCACTCGCGGTTTTGTTTTTCCTCGATGAGCACCGCCCGCTCATTGGCAGCGCTGCTCATTAGCACTGCCCTCTCGGGCACTCGCGGTTTTGTTTTTCCTCGATGAGCACCGCCCGCTCATTGGCAGCGCTGCTCATGAGCACCGCCCTCTCGGGCACTCGCGGTTTTGTTTCTCCTCGTGCTCATTGGCAGCGCTAGTCATGAGCACCGCCCTCTCGGGCACTCGCGGTTTTGTTTCTCCTCGTGCTCATTGGCAGCGCTGCTCATGAGCACCGCCCTCTCGGGCACTCGCGGTTTTGTTTCTGCTCTATGAGCACCGCCCTCTCATTGGAAGCGCTGCTCATGAGCACCGCCCTCTCGGGCACTCGCGGTTTTGTTTTTCCTCGATGAGCACCGCCCGCTCATTGGCAGCGCTGCTCATTAGCACTGCCCTCTCGGGCACTCGCGGTTTTGTTTTTCCTCGATGAGCACCGCCCGCTCATTGGCAGCGCTGCTCATGAGCACCACCCTCTCGGGCACTCGCGGTTTTGTTTCTCCTCGTGCTCATTGGCAGCGCTAGTCATGAGCACCGCCCTCTCGGGCACTCGCGGTTTTGTTTCTCCTCGTGCTCATTGGCAGCGCTGCTCATGAGCACCGCCCTCTCGGGCACTCGCGGTTTTGTTTTTCCTCGATGAGCACCGCCCGCTCATTGGCAGCGCTGCTCATGAGCACAGCCCTCTCGGGCACTCGTGGTTTTGTTTCTCCTCTATGAGCACCGCCCGCTCATTGGCAGCGCTGCTCATGAGCACCGCCCTCTCGGGCACTCGCGGTTTTGTTTCTCCTCTATGAGCACCGCCCGCTCATTGGCAGCGCTGCTCATGAGCACCGCCCTCTCGGGCACTCGCGGTTTTATTTCTCCTCGTGCTCATTGGCAGCGCTGCTCATGAGCACCGCCCTCTAGGGCACTCGCGATTTTGTTTCTCCTCGTGCTCATTGGCAGCGCTGCTAATGAGCACCGCCCTCTCGGGCACTCGCGGTTTTGTTTTTCCTCGATGAGCACCGCCCGCTCATTGGCAGGGCTGCTCATTAGCACCGCCCTCTCGGGCACTCGCGGTTTTGTTTTTCCTCGATGAGCACCGCCCGCTCATTGGCAGCGCTGCTCATTAGCACTGCCCTCTCGGGCACTCGCGGTTTTGTTTTTCCTCGTTGAGCACCGCCCGCTCATTGGCAGCGCTGCTCATGAGCACCGCCCTCTCGGGCACTCGCGGTTTTGTTTTTCCTCGATGAGCACCGCCCGCTCATTGGCAGCGCTGCTCATGAGCACCGCCCTCTCGGGCACTCGCTGTTTTGTTTCTCCTCGTGCTCATTGGCAGCGCTAGTCATGAGCACCGCCCTCTCGGGCACTAGCGGTTTTGTTTCTCCTCGTGCTCATTGGCAGCGCTGCTCATGAGCACCGCCCTCTCGGTCACTCGCGGGTTTTTTTTGTCCTCTATGAGCACCGCCTGCTCATTGGCAGCGCTGCTCATGAGCACCGCCCTCTCGGGCACTCGCGCTTTTGTTTCTCCTCTATGAGCACCACCCGCTCATTGGAAGCGCTGCTCATGAGCACCGCCCTCTCGGGCACTCGCGGTTTTGTTTCTCCTCGTGCTCTTTGGCAGCGCTGCTCATGAGCACCGCCCTCTCGGGCACTCGCGGTTTTGTTTCTCCTCGTGCTCATTGGCAGCGCTGCTCATGAGCACCGCCCTCTCGGGCACTCGCGGTTTTGTTTCTCCTCGTGCTCATTGGCAGCCCTGCTCATGAGCACCGCCCTCTCGAGCACTCGCGGTTTTCTTTCTCCTCGTGCTCATTGGCAGCGCTGCTCATGAGCACCGCCCTCTCGGGCACTCGCGGTTTTGTTTCTCCTCGTGCTCATTGGCAGCGCTGCTCATGAGCACCGCCCTCTCGGGCACTCGCGGTTTTGTTTATCCTCGATGAGCACCGCCTGCTCAATGGCAGCGCTGCTCATGAGCTCCGCCCTCTCGGCCACTCGCGGTTTTGTTTCTCCTCTATGAGCACCGCCCGCTCACTGGAAGAGCTGCTCATGAGCACCGCCCTCTCGGTCACTCGCGGTTTTGTTTCTCCTCTATGAGCACCGCCCGCTCATTGGCAGCGCTGCTCATGAGCACCGCCCTCTCGGGCACTCGCGGTTTTGTTTTTCCTCGATGAGCACCGCCCGCTCATTGGATGTGCCGCTCATGAGCACAACCCTCTCGGGCACTCGCGGTTTTGTTTCTGCTCGTGCTCATTGGCAGCGCCGCTCATGAGCACCGCCCTCTCGGGCACTCGCGGTTTTGTTTCTCCTCGTGCTCATTGGCAGCACTGCTCATGAACACCGCCCCCTCGGGCACTCGCGGTTTTGTTTTTCCTCGATGAGCACCGCCCGCTCATTGGCAGCGCTGCTCAGGAGCACCGCCCTCTCGGGAACTCGCGGTTTTGTTTCTCCTCTATGAGCACCGCCCGCTCATTGGCAGCGCTGCTCATGAGCACCGCCCTCTCGGGCACTCGCGGTTTTGTTTCTCCTCGTGCTCATTGGCAGCGCTGCTCATGAGCACCGCCCTCTCGGGCACTCGCGATTTTGTTTCTCCTCGTGCTCATTGGCAGCGCTGCTCATGAGCACCGCCCTCTCGGGCACTCGCGGTTTTTTTTCTCCTCGTGCTCATTGGCAGTGCTGCTCATGAGCACCGCCCTCTCGGGCACTCGCGGTTTTGTTTTTCCTCGATGAGCACCGCCCGCTCATTGGCAGCGCTACTCATGAGCACCGCCCTCTTGGTCACTCGCGGTTTTGTTTCTCCTCTATGAGCACCGCCCGCTCATCTTCAGCGCTGCTCATGAGCACCGCCCTCTCGGGCACTCGCGGTTTTTTTTCTCCTCGATGAGCACCGCCCGCTCATTGGCAGCGCTGCTCATCAGCACCGCCCACTCGGGCACTCGCGGTTTTGTTTTTCCCCGATGAGCACCGCCCGCTCATTGGCAGCGCTGCTCATGAGAACCGCTCTCTCGGGCAATCGCGTTTTTTTTTTTCCTCGATGAGCCACGCCCGCTCATTGGCAGCGCTGCTCATGAGCACCGCCCTCTCGGGCACTCGCGGTTTTGTTTCTCCTCGTGCTCATTGGCAGCGCTGCTCATGAGCACCGCCCTCTCGGGCACTCGCGGTTTTGTTTTTCCTCGATGAGCACCGCCCGCTCATTGGCAGCGCTGCTCATGAGCACCGCCCTCTCGGGCACTCGCGGTTTTGTTTCTCCTCGTGCTCATTGGCAGCGCTGCTCTTGAGCACCGCCCTCTCGGGCACTCGCGTTTTTTTTTCTCCTCTATTAGCTTGCTCGCTCATTGGCAGCGCTGCTCATGAGCACCGCCCTCTCAGGCACTCGCTGTTTTGTTTCTCCTCTATGAGCACCGCCCGCTCATTGGCAGCGCTGCTCATGAGCACCGCCCTCTCGGGCACTTGCGGTTTTGTTTCTCCTCTATGAGCACCGCCCGCTCATTGGCAGCGCTGCTCATGAGCACCGCCCTCTCGGGCACTCGCGGTTTTGTTTCTCCTCGTGCTCATTGGCAGCGCTGCTCATGAGCACCCCCCTCTCGGGCACTCGCGGTTTTGTTTCTCCTCGTGCTCATTGGCAGCGCTGCTCTTGAGCACCGCCCTCTCGGGCACTCGCGTTTTTTTTCTCCTCTATTAGCTTGCTCGCTCATTGGCAGCGCTGCTCATGAGCACCGCCCTCTCAGGCACTCGCTGTTTTGTTTCTCCTCTATGAGCACCGCCCGCTCATTGGCAGCGCTGCTCATGAGCACCGCCCTCTCGGGCACTCGCGCTTTTTTTTCTCCTCTATTAGCTTGCTCGCTCATTGGCAGCGCTGCTCATGAGCACCGCCCTCTCAGGCACTCGCTGTTTTGTTTCTCCTCTATGAGCACCGCCCGCTCATTGGCAGCGCTGCTCATGAGCACCGCCCTCTCGGGCACTCGCGGTTTTGTTTCTCCTCGTGCTCATTGGCAGCGCTGCTCATGAGCACCGCCCTCTCGGTCAATCGCGGGTTTTTTTTGTCCTCTATGAGCACCGCCCGCTCATTGGCAGCGCTGCTCATGAGCACCGCCCTCTCGGGCACTCGCGGTTTTGTTTCTCCTCTATGATCACCGCCCGCTCATTGGCAGCGCTGCTCATGAGCACCGCCCTCTCGGGCACTCGCGGTTTTGTTTCTCCTCTTTGGGCACCGCCCGCTCATTGGCAGCGCTGCTCATGAGCACCGCCCTCTCGGGCACTCGCGGTTTTGTTTCTCCTCTATGAGCACCGCCCGCTCATTGGCAGCGCTGCTCATGAGCACCGCCCTCTCGGGCACTCGCGCTTTTTTTTCTCCTCTATGAGCACCGCCCGCTCATTGGAAGCGCTGCTCATGAGCACCGCCCTCTCGGGCACTCGCGGTTTTGTTTCTCCTCGTGCTCATTGGCATCGCTGCTCATGAGCACCGCCCTCTCGGGCACTCGCGGTTTTGTTTCTCCTCGTGCTCATTGGCAGCGCAGCTCATGAGCACCGACCTCTCGGGCACTCGCGGTTTTGTTTCTCCTCGTGCTCATTGGCAGCGCTGCTCATGAGCACCGCCCTCTCGGGCACTCGCGGTTTTCTTTCTCCTCGTGCTCATTGGCAGCGCTGCTCATGAGCACCGCCCTCTCGGGCACTCGCGGTTTTGTTTCTCCTCGTGCTCATTGGCAGCGCTGCTCATGAGCACCGCCCTCTCGGGCACTCGCGGTTTTGTTTTTCCTCGATGAGCACCGCCCGCTCATTGGCAGCGCTGCTCATGAGCACCGCCCACTCGGGCACTCGCGGTTTTGTTTTTCCTCGATGAGCACCGCCCGCTCATTGGCAGCGCAGCTCATGAGCACCGCTCTCTCGGGCACTCGCGGTTTCTTTTTTTCCTCGATGAGCCACGCCCGCTCATTGGCAGAGCTGCTCATGAGCACCGCCCTCTCAGGCACTCGCGGTTTTGTTTCTCCTCGTGCTCATTGGCAGAGCTGCTCATGAGCACCGCCCTCTCGGGCACTCGCGGTTTTGTTTGTCCTCGTGCTCATTGGCAGCGCTGCTCATGAGCACCGCCCTCTCGGGCTCTCGCGGTTTTGTTTTTCCTCGATGAGCACCGCCCGCTCATTGGAAGCGCTGCTCATGAGAACCGCCCACTCGGGCAGTCGCGGTTTTGTTTTTCCCCGATGAGCACCGCCCACTCATTGGCAGCGCTGCTCATGAGAACCGCTCTCTCGGGCAATCGCGGTTTTTTTTTTCCTCGATGAGCCACGCCCGCTCATTGGCAGCGCTGCTCATGAGCACCGCCCTCTCGGGCACTCGCGGTTTTGTTTCTCCTCGTGCTCATTGGCAGCGCTGCTCATTAGCACCGCCCTCTCGGTCAACCGCGGTTTTGTTTCTCCTCGTGCTCATTGGCAGCGCTGCTCATGAGCACCGCCCTCTCGGGCACTGGCGGTTTTGTTTCTCCTCGTGCTCATTGGCAGCGCTGCTCGTGAGCAGCGCCCTCTCGGGCACTCGCGGTTTTGTTTTTCCTCGATGAGCACCGCCCGCTCATTGGCAGCGCTGCTCATGAGCACCGCCCTCTCGGGCACTCGCAGTTTTGTTTTTCCTCGATGAGAACCGCCCGCTCATTGGCAGCGCTTCTCATGAGCACCGCCCTCTCGGGCACTCGCGGTTTTGTTTTTCCTCGTGCTCATTGGCAGCGCTGCTCATGAGCACCGCCCTCTCGGGCACTCGCGGTTTTGTTTCTCCTCGTGCTCATTGGCAGCTCTGCTCATGAGCACCGCCCTCTCGGGCACTCGCGGTTTTGTTTTTCCTCGATGAGCACCGCCCGCTCATTGGCAGAGCTGCTCATGAGCACCGCCCTCTCAGGCACTCACGGTTTTGTTTCTCCTCGTGCTCATTGGCAGCGCTGCTCATGAGCACCGCCCTCTCAGGCACTCGCGGTTTTGATTCTCCTCGTGCTCATTGGCAGCGCTGCTCATGAGCACCGCCCTCTCGGGCACTCGCGGTTTTGTTTCTCCTCGTGCTCATTGGCAGCGCTGCTCATGAGAACCGCCCTCTCGGGCACTCGCGGTTTTGTTTTTCCTCGATGAGCACCGCCCGCTCATTGGCAGCGCTGCTCATGAGCACCGCCCACTCGGGCACTCGCGGTTTTGTTTTTCCCCGATGAGCACCGCCCGCTCATTGGCAGCGCTGCTCATGAGAACCGCTCTCTCGGGCAATCGCGGTTTTTTTTTTCCTCGATGAGCACAGCCCGCTCATTGGCAGCGCTGCTCATGAGCACCGCCCTCTCGGGCACTCGCGGTTTTGTTTCTCCTCGTGCTCATTGGCAGCGCTGCTCGTGAGCACCGCCCTCTCGGTCACTCGCGGTTTTGTTTCTCCTCGTGCTCATTGGCAGCGCTGCTCATGAGCACCGCCCTCTCGGGCCCTCGCAGTTTTGTTTTTCCTCGATGAGAACCGCCTGCTCATTGGCAGCGCTGCTCATGAGCACCGCCCTCTCGGGCACTCGCGGTTTTGTTTCCCCTCGATGAGCACCGCCCGCTCATTGGCAGCGCTGCTAGTGAGCACCGCCCACTCGGGCACTCGCGGTTTTGTTTCTCCTCGTGCTCATTGGCAGCGCTGCTCATGAGCACCGCCCTCTCGGGCACTCGCGGTTTTGTTTCTCCTCTATGAGCACCGCCCGCTCATTGGCAGCGCTGCTCATGAGCACCGCCCTCTCGGGCACTCGCGGTTTTGTTTCTCCTCTATGGGCACCGCCCGCTCATTGGCAGCGCTGCTCATGAGCACCGCCCTCTCGGGCACTCGCGGTTTTGTTTTTCCTCGATGGGCACCGCCCGCTCATTGGCAGCGCTGCTCATGAGCTCCGCCCTCTCGGGCACTCGCGGTTTTGTTTCTCCTCGTGCTCATTGGCAGCGCTGCTCATCAGCACCGCCCTCTCGGGCACTCGCGGTTTTGTTTTTCATCGATGAGCACCGCCCGCTCATTGGCAGCGCTGCTCATGAGCGCCGCCCTCTCGGGCACTCGCGGTTTTGTTTCTCCTCTATGAGCACCGCCCGCTCATTGGCAGCGCTGCTCATGAGCGCCGCCCTCTCGGTCACTCGCGGCTTTGTTTTTCCTCCATGAGCACCGCCCGCTCACTCGCAGCGCCCGCTCGTGAGCACCGCCCTCTCGGGCACTCGCGGTTTTGTTTTTCCTCGATGAGCACCGCCCGCTCATTGGCAGCGCTGCTCATGAGCATCGCCCTCTCGGGCACTCGCGGTTTTGTTTTTCCTTGATGAGCACCGCCCGCTCATTGGCAGCGCTGCTCATGAGCACCGCCCTCTCGGGCACTCGCGGTTTTGTTTTTCCTCGATGAGCACCGCCCGCTCATTGGCAGCGCTGCTCATGAGCACCGCCCACTCGGGCACTCGCGGTTTTGTTTTTCCCCGATGAGCACCGCCCGCTCATTGGCAGCGCTGCTCATGAGAACCGCTCTCTCGGGCAATCGCGGTTTTTTTTTTCCTCGATGAGCACAGCCCGCTCATTGGCAGCGCTGCTCATGAGCACCGCCCTCTCGGGCACTCGCGGTTTTGTTTCTCCTCGTGCTCATTGGCAGCGCTGCTCGTGAGCACCGCCCTCTCGGTCACTCGCGGTTTTGTTTCTCCTCGTGCTCATTGGCAGCGCTGCTCATGAGCACCCGCCTCTCTCGGGCACTCGCGGTTTTGTTTCTCCTCGTGCTCATTGGCAGCGCTGCTCATGAGCACCGCCCTCTCGGGATCTCGCGGTTTTGTTTTTCCTTGATGAGCACCGCCCGCTCATTGGCAGCGCTGCTCATGAGCACCGCCCTCTCGGGCACTCGCTGTTTTGTTTTTCCTCGATGAGCACCGCCCGCTCATTGGCAGCGCTGCTAGTGAGCACCGCCCTCTCGGGCACTCGCGGTTTTGTTTCTCCTCGTGCTCATTGGCATCGCTGCTCTTGAGCACCGCCCTCTCCGTCACTCGCGGTTTTGTTTCTCCTCGTGCTCATTGGCAGCGCTGCTCATGAGCACCGCCCTCTCGGGCACTCACGGTTTTCTTTCTCCTCGTGCTCATTGGCAGCGCTGCTCATGAGCACCGCCCTCTCGGGATCTCGCGGTTTTGTTTTTCCTCGATGAGCACCGTCCGCTCATTGGCAGCGCTGCTCATGAGCACCGCCCTCTCGGGCACTCGCAGTTTTGTTTTTCCTCGATGAGCACCGCCCGCTCATTGGCAGCGCTGCTCATGAGCACCGCCCTCTCGGGCACTCGCGGTTTTGTTTTTCCTCGATGAGCACCGCCCGCTCATTGGCAGCGCTGCTCATGAGCACCGCCCTCTTGGGCACTCGCGGTTTTGTTTTTCCTCTATGAGCACCGCCCTCTCGGGCACTCGCGGTTTTGTTTGTCCTCTATGAGCACCGCCCTCTCGGGCACTCGCGGTTTTGTTTTTCCCCGTGCTCATTCGCAGCGCTGCTCATGAGCACCAATGAGCACGAGGAAAAACAAAACCGCGAGTGCCGACAAGGGAGGTGCTCATAGAGGAGCGCTGCGAATGAGCACGAGGAAAAACAAAACCGCGAAGTCCGACAAGGGCGGTGCTCATAGAGTAGCGCTGCCAATGAGCACGAGGAAGAACAAAACCGCGAGTGCCGACAAGGTCGGTGCTCATAGAGGAAAAACAAAACCGCGAGTGCCGACAAGGGCTGTGCTCATAGAGGAAAAACAAAACCGCAAGTGCCGACAAGGGCGGTGCTCATAGAGGAAAAACAAAACCGCGAGTGCCGACAAGGGCGGTGCTCATGAGCAGCCCTGCTCCTGAGCTCGAGGAAAACCAAACAAAACCGCGAGTGCCGACAAGGGCGGTGCTCATGAGCAGCACTGCGAATGAGCACGAGGTAAAACAAACAAAACCGCGAGTGCCGACAAGGGCGGTGCTCAGGAGCAGCGCTGCGAATGAGCACGAGGAAAAACAAACAAAGCCGCGAGTGCCGACAAGGGCGGTGCTCAGGAGCAGCGCTGCGAATGAGCACGAGGAAAAACAAACAAAACCGCGAGTGCCGACAATGGCGGTGCTCAGGAGCAGCGCTGCGAATGAGCACGATGAAAAACAAACAAAACCGCGATTGCCGACAAGGGCGGTGCTCATGAGCAGCGCTGCGAATGAGCATGAGGAAAAACTATGACGTTTTTTAGTGATTTTTGACGACATACGATACTATGACGGTTCTTAGTCATTTTTGACGACATACTACACTGTTTTTCAGCCATTATTTACGACATGCTTTACTATGACATTTTTGTGATATTTTTCACGACATACTATACTACGACGTTCTTTCGTCATGTTTGACGAGATAGTAGACTATGACATTTTTTAGTGATTTTTTACGACGTACTATACTATGACATTTTTTACGACATACTATGCTATGACGTTTTTTAGTGATTTTGGACGACATACTATACTATGACGGTTTTTCGTGATTTTTGATGACATACTATACTATGACGTTTTTGAGTGATTTATATGACATACTATACTATGAGATTGTTGGTGACATGTTTGACCAGATACTTTTTTAGTGATTTTTGATGACATACTATACTATGTCTTCTTTTTTGATTCTTGACAACATACTATACTATATCGTTTTTAAGCCATTTTTGCCGACATACTATACTATGACGCTTTTTAACCATTTTTGATAACATGTGATACTATGACGTTTTTGAGTGATTCCGGACGACATACTATACTATTACGGTTGTCAGCCATTTTTGACGACATACTATACTATGACATTTTGACTGATTTTGGACAACAGACTATACTATGTCGAGTGATTTTTGACGACATTCTATACTATGACGCTTTTTAGGTATTTTTGACAACTTACTATACTATGACGTTTTTTAGTGATTTTTGATGACATACTATACTATGACGGTTTTTAGTGATTTTTTGACGGCACACTATACTATGACATTTTCGAGTGATTTTGGACGACAGACTATACTATGACGTTTTTGTGATATTTTTGACGACAAACTATTTCATGTTTTTTGGCCATTGTTGACGACATACTATACTATGACATTTTAGAGTGATTCAAGACGACATACTAAACTATGGCGGTTTTTAGCCATTTTGGACTACAGACTATACTATCACGGTTTTTAGTGATTTTTGACGACATACTATACTATCACGGTATTTAGTGATTTTTGACGACATACTATACTATCACGGTTTTTAGTGATTTCTGACGACATACTATACTATGACGGTATTTAGTGATTTTTGACAACAGACTATACTATGACGGTTTTTAGTGATTTTGTACGACATACTATACTATGACGTTTTTTAGCCATTTGTGACAACATGCTATACTATGACGTTTTTTAGTGATTTTTGATGACATACTATACTATGACTTCTTTTGTAGTTCTTGAAAACATACTATACTATCACGTTTTTCAGTGATTCCGGACGACATACTATACTATGACTTTTGTCAGCCATTTTGACGACATACTATACTATGACATTTTGACTGACATTTTAGACGACATACTATACAATGACGGTTTTTTAGCAATTTTTGACTACATACTATACCATGACGTTTTTGAGTGATTTCAGACGATGTATTATACTCTCACGTCTTTTATGTGATTTAGTACGACATACTACACAATGACGTTTCTTAGCCATTTTTGACGACATACTATACTATCACTTTTTTAGTGATTTTTGACGACATACTATACTATGACGTTTTCTAGTCATTTTTGACGACATACTATACTATGAAGTTTTTGAGTGATTTTGGACAACAGACAATACTATGACGTATTTTAGCCATTTTTGATGACATACTGTACTATGACTTCTTTTGTGATTCTTGACAACAAACTATGCTATATCGTTTTTTTGTGATTTTGGACGACATACTATAATATCACGGTTTTTAATCATTTTTGACGACATACTATACTATGACGCTTTTTAGTGATTTTTGACGACATACTATACTATGACATTTTTGAGTGATTTTTGACGACATTCTATACGATGACGTTTTAAGTGTTTTTGGAAGACATACTATACTATGACGTTTTTTAGTGATTTTTGACGACATGCTATAGTGTGACGTTTTTAGTGATGTTTTGGAAGACATACTATACTATCACGGTTTTTAGTCATTTTTGAAGACATACTATACGATGACATTTTTAAGCCATTTTTTACGACATACTAAACTATGACGCTTTTTAGCCATTTTTGACGAAATACTATACTATGACATTTTTGCGACATTTTTGAAGACATTCTATACTGTGGCGTTTATTTGTTATTTTGGACGACATAATATACTATGACATTTTTGCGACATTTTTGAGGACATCCTATACTATCACTTTTTGGTGATATCTTGGCTGACATACTAAACTAAGACGTTTTAGTGATTTTTGACGGTGTACTATACTATGACATTATTGTGACATTTTTGACGACATATTATAGTATGATTTTTTGGTGATATTTTGGACGGCATACTTATACTATCACGTTTTTGTGACATTTTTGACGATATACTCCACTATGACATTTTTGCCACATTTTTGACGACATACTATACTATGACGATTTTAGTGATATTTTGGACGACATACTATACTATTACATTTTTTAGTGATTTCTGACGACAGAATATACTTTGACGTTTTTGGTGATGTTTTTGACAACATACTACATTATGACCTTTTTAGTGATTTATCAAGACATGCGATGCTTTGACGTTTTTTAAGCCATTTTTCACGAGATGCAATACTATGAAGTTTTTGAGTGATTTTGGACGACAGACTATACTATGACGTATTTCAGCCATTTTTGACGACATACCATACAATGACGTTTTTGAGTGATTTTTGACGACATACTATACTTTGACGTTTTTTTGTGATTTTTGACGACATACTATACTATGACGGTTTTCAGGGATTTTGTACGACATACTATACTATGAGGGTTTTTAGCTATTTTTGACGACATGCTATACTATGACGTTTTTGTGATATTTTTGACGACATACTATACTATGACGTTTTTGAGTGATTGTTAACGACATACTATACTATGACATTTTTGCGACATTTTAGAAGACATTCTATACTGTGACGTTTTTTTGTGATTTTGGACGACATAATATACTATGACATTTTTGCGACATTTTTGAGGACATCCTATAATATGACTTTTTGGTGATATCTTGGCTGACATACTAAACTAAGACGTTTTAGTGATTTTTGAAGGTGTACTATACTATGACATTATTATGACATTTTTGACGACATATTATAGTATGATTTTTTGGTGATATTTTTGACGGCATACTTATACTATCACGTTTTTGAGACATTTTTGACGATATACTCCACTATGACATTTTTGCCACATTTTTGACGACATACTATACTATGACGATTTTAGTGATATTTTGGACGACATACTATACTATTACATTTTTTAGTGATTTCTGACGACAGAATATACTTTGACGTTTTTTAGTGATTTTTGACGACAGACTATACTATGACGTTTTTGGTGATGTTTTTGACAACATACTACATTATGACCTTTTTAGTGATTTATCAAGACATGCGATGCTTTGACGTTTTTTAAGCCATTTTTCACGAGATGCAATACTATGAAGTTTTTGAGTGATTTTGGACGACAGACTATACTATGACGTATTTCAGCCATTTTTGACGACATACTATACAATGACGTTTTTGAGTGATTTTTGACGACATACTATACTTTGACGTTTTTTTGTGATTTTTGACGACATACTATACTATGACGGTTTTCAGGGATTTTGTACGACATACTTTTCTATGACGTATTTTAATGATTTTTGACGACATGCTATACTATGACGTTTTTGAGTGATTGTTGACGACATACTATACTATGACATTTTTGCGACATTTTTGAGGACATCCTATACTATGACTTTTTGGTGATATCTTGGCTGACATACTATACTACGACGTTTTAGTGATTTTTGACCATGAACTATACTATGACATTATTGTGACATTTTTGACGACATATTATAGTATGATTTTTTGGTGATATTTTGGACGGCATACTTATACTATCACGTTTTTGTGACATTTTTGACGATGTACTCCACTATGACATTTTTGCCACATTTTTGACGACATACTATACTATGACGATTTTAGTGATATTTTGGACGACATACTATACTATTACATTTTTTAGTGATTTCTGACGACAGAATATACTTTGACGTTTTTTAGTGATTTTTGACGACAGACTATACTATGACGTTTTTGGTGATGTTTTTGACAACATACTACATTATGACCTTTTTAGTGATTTATCAAGACATGCGATGCTTTGACGTTTTTTAAGCCATTTTTCACGACATACAATACTATGAAGTTTTTGAGTGATTTTGGACGACAGACTATACTATGAAGTATTTCAGCCATTTTTGACGACAGACTATACAATGACGTTTTTTAGTGATTTTTGACGACAGACTATACTATGACTTTTTTGGTGATGTTTTTGACAACATACTACATTATGACCTTTTTAGTGATTTATCAAGACATGCGATGCTTTGACGTTTTTTAAGCCATTTTTCACGACATACAATACTATGAAGTTTTTGAGTGATTTTGGACGACAGACTATACTATGACGTATTTCAGCCATTTTTGACGACAGACTATACAATGACGTTTTTGAGTGATTTTTGACGACATACTATACTTTGACGTTTTTTTGTGATTTTTGACGACATACTATACTATGACGGTTTTCAGGGATTTTGTACGACATACTATACTATGAGGGTTTTTAGCTATTTTTGACGACATGCTATACTATGATGTTTTTGTGATATTTTTGACGACATACTATACTATGAAGTTTTTGAGTGATTTTGGACAACAGACTATACTATGACGTATTTTAGTGATTTTTGACGACATGCTATACTATGACGTTTTTAGTGATTTATCAAGACATAAGATGCTTTGACGTTTTTTAAGCCATTTTTCACGACATACTATACTATGAAGTTTTTTTGTGATTTTGGACGACATACAATACTATGAAGTTTTTGAGTGATTTTGGACGACAGACTATACTATGACGTATTTCAGCCATTTTTGACGACAGACTATACAATGACGTTTTTGAGTGATTTTTGACGACATACTATACTTTGACGTTTTTTTGTGATTTTTGTCGACATACTATACTATGACGGTTTTCAGGGATTTTGTACGACATACTTTTCTATGACGTATTTTAATGATTTTTGACGACATGCTATACTATGACGTTTTTGAGTGATTGTTGACGACATACTATACTATGACATTTTTGCGACATTTTAGAAGACATTCTATACTGTGACGTTTTTTTGTGATTTTGGACGACATAATATACTATGACATTTTTGCGACATTTTTGAGGACATCCTATACTCTGACTTTTTGGTGATATCTTGGCTGACATACTATACTACGACGTTTTAGTGATTTTTGACCATGTACTATACTATGACATTATTGTGACATTTTTGACGACATATTATATTATGATTTTTTGGTGATATTTTGGACGGCATACTTATACTATCACGTTTTTGTGACATTTTTGACGATATACTCCACTATGACATTTTTGCCACATTTTTGACGACATACTATACTATGACGATTTTAGTGATATTTTGGACGACATACTATACTATTACATTTTTTAGTGATTTCTGACGACAGAATATACTTTGACGTTTTTGGTGATGTTTTTGACAACATACTACATTATGACCTTTTTAGTGATTTATCAAGACATGCGATGCTTTGACGTTTTTTAAGCCATTTTTCACGACATACAATACTATGAAGTTTTTGAGTGATTTTGGACGACAGACTATACTATGACGTATTTCAGCCATTTTTGACGACAGACTATACAATGACGTTTTTTAGTGATTTTTGACGACAGACTATACTATGACGTTTTTGGTGATGTTTTTGACAACATACTACATTATGACCTTTTTAGTGATTTATCAAGACATGCGATGCTTTGACATTTTTTTAAGCCATTTTTCACGACATACTATACTATGAAGTTTTTGAGTGATTTTGGACGACAGACTATACTTTGACGTTTTTTTGTGATTTTTGACGACATACTATACTATGACGGTTTTCAGGGATTTTGTACGACATACTATACTATGACGTATTTTAGTGATTTTTGACGACATGCTATACTATGACTTTTTTGAGTGATTGTTGACGACATACTATACTATGACATTTTTGCGATATTTTAGAAGACATTCTATACTGTGACGTTTTTTTGTGATTTTTGACGACATAATATACTATGACATTTTTGCGACATTTTTGAGGACATCCTATACTATGACTTTTTGGTGATATCTTGGCTGACATACTATACTACGACGTTTTAGTGATTTTTGACCATGGACTATACTATGACATTATTGTGACATTTTTGACGACATATTATAGTATGATTTTTTGGTGATATTTTGAACGGCATACTTATACTATCACGTTTTTGTGACATTTTTGACGATATACTCCACTATGACATTTTTGCCACATTTTTGACGACATACTATACTATGACGATTTTAGTGATATTTTGGACGACATACTATACTATTACATTTTATAGTGATTTCTAAAGACAGAATATACTTTGACGTTTTTTAGTGATTTTTGACGACAGACTATACTATGACGTTTTTGGTGATGTTTTTGACAACATACTACACTATGACCTTTTTAGTGATTTATCAAGACATAAGATGCTTTGACGTTTTTTAAGCCATTTTTCACGACATACTATACTATGAAGTTTTTGAGTGATTTTGGACGACATGCTACACGGACGTTTTTTTGTAATTTTTGACGACATGCTACACAATCACGTTTTTTTGTGATTTTTGACGACATACTATAGTATGACATTTTTTACTGAGTTTTGACGACAGAATATACTATGATGTTTTTGCCATATTTTTGACAACATACTATACTATGACGTTTTTTAGTGATTTTAGACGACATACTTATACTCTGACGTTTTTGTTGACTTTTGACGACGTACGATACATGACATTTTTGACGACATACTATACTATGACGTTTTTTGGTGATTTTTGACGACATGACCTTTGTGGTACATTTTTGACGACATGACTTTTTTGTGATATTTTTGACGAAATACTATACTATGACATTTTGACTGATTTTGGACAACAGACTATACTATGTGGAGTAATTTTTAGTGATTTTTGACGACATATTATAGTATGACGTTTTATAGTCATTTCGGACGACATACTACACTATCACGGATTTTAGCCATTTTTGACAACATACTATACTATGACGGTTTTCAGGGATTTTGTACGACATACTATACTATGAGGGTTTTTAGCTATTTTTGACGACATGCTATACTATGACGTTTTTGTGATATTTTTGACGACATACTATACTATGAAGTTTTTGAGTGATTTTGGACAACAGACTATACTATGACGTATTTTAGTGATTTTTGACGACATGCTATACTATGACGTTTTTGAGTGATTGTTTACGACATACTATACTATGACATTTTTGCGACATTTTAGAAGACATTCTATACTGTGACGTTTTTTTGTGATTTTGGACGACATAATATACTATGACATTTTTGCGACATTTTTGAGGACATCCTATACTATGACTTTTTGGTGATATCTTGGCTGACATACTAAACTAAGACGTTTTAGTGATTTTTGAAGGTGTACTATACTATGACATTATTATGACATTTTTGACGACATATTATAGTATGATTTTTTGGTGATATTTTGGACGGCATACTTATACTATCACGTTTTTGAGACATAATTGACGATATACTCCACTATGACATTTTTGCCACATTTTTGACGACATACTATACTATGACGATTTTAGTGATATTTTGGACGACATACTATACTATTACATTTTTTAGTGATTTCTGACGACAGAATATACTTTGACGTTTTTTAGTGATTTTTGACGACAGACTATACTATGACGTTTTTAGTGATTTATCAAGACATAAGATGCTTTGACGTTTTTTAAGCCATTTTTCACGACATACTATACTATGGAGTTTTTGAGTGATTTTGGACGACATACAATACTATGAAGTTTTTGAGTGATTTTGGACGACAGACTATACTATGACGTATTTCAGCCATTTTTGACGACAGACTATACAATGACGTTTTTGAGTGATTTTTGACGACATACTATACTTTGACGTTTTTTTATGATTTTTGACGACATACTATACTATGACGGTTTTCAGGGATTTTGTACGACATACTTTTCTATGACGTATTTTAATGATTTTTGACGACATGCTATACTATGACGTTTTTGAGTGATTGTTGACGACATACTATACTATGACATTTTTGCGACATTTTAGAAGACATTCTATACTGTGACGTTTTTTTGTGATTTTGGACGACATAATATACTATGACATTTTTGCGACATTTTTGAGGACATCCTATACTCTGACTTTTTGGTGATATCTTGGCTGACATACTATACTACGACGTTTTAGTGATTTTTGACCATGTACTATACTATGACATTATTGTGACATTTTTGACGACATATTATAGTATGATTTTTTGGTGATATTTTGGACGGCATACTTATACTATCACGTTTTTGTGACATTTTTGACGATATACTCCACTATGACATTTTTGCCACATTTTTGACGACATACTATACTATGACGATTTTAGTGATATTTTGGACGACATACTATACTATTACATTTTTTAGTGATTTCTGACGACAGAATATACTTTGACGTTTTTTAGTGATTTTTGACGACAGACTATACTATGACGTTTTTGGTGATGTTTTTGACAACATACTACATTATGACCTTTTTAGTGATTTATCAAGACATGCGATGCTTTGACGTTTTTTAAGCCATTTTTCACGACATACAATACTATGAAGTTTTTGAGTGATTTTGGACGACAGACTATACTATGACGTATTTCAGCCATTTTTGACGACAGACTATACAATGACGTTTTTTAGTGATTTTTGACGACAGACTATACTATGACGTTTTTGGTGATGTTTTTGACAACATACTACATTATGACCTTTTTAGTGATTTATCAAGACATGCGATGCTTTGACGTTTTTTTAAGCCATTTTTCACGACATACTATACTATGAAGTTTTTGAGTGATTTTGGACGACAGACTATACTTTGACGTTTTTTTGTGATTTTTGACGACATACTATACTATGACGGTTTTCAGGGATTTTGTACGACATACTATACTATGACGTATTTTAGTGATTTTTGACGACATGCTATACTATGACTTTTTTGAGTGATTGTTGACGACATACTATACTATGACATTTTTGCGATATTTTAGAAGACATTCTATACTGTGACGTTTTTTTGTGATTTTTGACGACATAATATACTATGACATTTTTGCGACATTTTTGAGGACATCCTATACTATGACTTTTTGGTGATATCTTGGCTGACATACTATACTACGACGTTTTAGTGATTTTTGACCATGTACTATACTATGACATTATTGTGACATTTTTGACGACATATTATAGTATGATTTTTTGGTGATATTTTGAACGGCATACTTATACTATCACGTTTTTGTGACATTTTTGACGATATACTCCACTATGACATTTTTGCCACATTTTTGACGACATACTATACTATGACGATTTTAGTGATATTTTGGACGACATACTATACTATTACATTTTATAGTGATTTCTAAAGACAGAATATACTTTGACGTTTTTTAGTGATTTTTGACGACAGACTATACTATGACGTTTTTGCTGATGTTTTTGACAACATACTACACTATGACCTTATTAGTGATTTATCAAGACATAAGATGCTTTGACGTTTTTTAAGCCATTTTTCACGACATACTATACTATGAAGTTTTTGAGTGATTTTGGACGACATGCTACACGGACGTTTTTTTGTAATTTTTGACGACATGCTACACAATCACGTTTTTTTGTGATTTTTGACGACATACTATAGTATGACATTTTTTACTGAGTTTTGACGACAGAATATACTATGATGTTTTTGCCATATTTTTGACAACATACTATACTATGACGTTTTTTAGTGATTTTAGACGACATACTTATACTCTGACGTTTTTGTTGACTTTTGACGACGTACGATACATGACATTTTTGACGACATACTATACTATGACGTTTTTTGGTGATTTTTGACGACATGACCTTTGTGGTACATTTTTGACGACATGACTTTTTTGTGATATTTTTGACGAAATACTATACTATGACATTTTGACTGATTTTGGACAACAGACTATACTATGTGGAGTAATTTTTAGTGATTTTTGACGACATATTATAGTATGACGTTTTATAGTCATTTCGGACGACATACTACACTATCACGGATTTTAGCCATTTTTGACAACATACTATACTATGACGTTTTTTAGTGATTTTTGACGACATACTATACTATGAGATTGTTGGTGACATGTGTGATGACATACTATGACGTTTTTGTGAAATTTTGGATTACATGACGTTTGTGTGACATTTTTGACGACATGACTTTTTTGTGATATTTTTGACGACATACTATACTATGAAATTTTGACTGATTTTGGACAACAGACTATACTATGTCGAGTGATTTTTGACGACATTCTATACTATGACGTTTTAAGATTTTTTGGAAGACATACTATACTATGACGTTTTTGTGAGATTTTTGACTATATTTGAAGTTTTTGAGTGATTTTGGACAACAGACTATACAATGACAATGTTCAGTGATTTTTGAGGACATGCTATAGTATGACGTTTTTGAGTGATTGTTAACGACAGACTATACTAGGACAATGTTCAGTGATTTTTGACTACATGCTATACTATGACGTTTTTTAGTGATTGTGGACGACAGACTATACTATGACGTATTTCAGCCA
>JAMOIN010000864.1:0-23756 GCA_024666655.1 Dascyllus trimaculatus
GGAGAGGGTTGAACAGGCTCTGATGGAGTGCCAGGCGGGCTGTGGTTCAGGGGAGCCCGGTGAGCTGTGCTGGGGGCCCCGTGTGCTGTGCTGGGGAGCCCGTTGAGCTGGGCTGGCTAGCCTGGTGTGCTGGGCTGTGGTGCTTGGCAGTCGTGTGGACAGGCTCTCCTGGGGAGTGGTTTGAAGAGGCTCTGATGGAGTGCCAGGCGGGCTGTGGCACTGGGGGCCCCCGTGTGCTGTGCTGGGGGGCTCGGTGAGCTGTGCTGGGGAGCCCGGTGTGCTGGGCTGTGGTGCTGGGGAACCGTGTAGACAGGCTCTGCTGGGGAGCGGTGTGAACAGGCTTTGATGGAGAGCCAGGTTGGCTGTGGTGCTGGGGGGCCCCGTGTGCTGTGCTGGGGAGCCCGGTGTGCTGGGCTGTGGTGCTGGGGAGCCGTGCGGACAGGCACTGCTGGGGAGCAGTGTGGACAGGCTCTACTGGGGAGCGGTGTGAAAAGGCTCTGATGGAGAGCCATGCGGGCTGTGGTTCTGGGGGGCCCCATGTGCTGTGCTGGGGAGCCCGATGAGCTTGGCTGGGGAGCCCGGTGTTCTGGGCTGTGGTGCTGGGGAGCCGTGTAGACAGGCTCTGCTTGGAGTGGTGTAAACAGGCTCTGATGGAGAGCCAGGGGGGCTGTGGTGCTGGGGGCCCCCATGTGCTGTGCTGGGGATCTCTTTGAGCTGGGCTGGGGAGCCCGGTGTGCTGGGCTTTGGTGCTGGAGAGCCGTGTGGACCGGCTCTGCTCGGGAGTGGTTTGAACAGGTTCTGCTGGAGAGCCAGGCGGGCTGTGGTGTTTGGGGGCCCCGTGTGCTGTGCTGGGGAGCCCGGTGAGCTGGGCTGTGGTGCTGGGGAGCCGTGCGGACAGGCTCTGCTGGGGAGCCGTGTGGACAGGCTCTGCTGGGGAGTGGTTTGAACAGGCTCTGATGGAGAGCCATGCGGGCTGTGGTGCTGGGAAGACCCGTGTGCTGTGCTGGGGATCAGGTTGAGCTGGGCTGGGGAGCCCGGTGTGGTGGGCTGTGGTGCTGGGGAGCCGTGAGGACAGGCTCTGCTGGGGAGAGTGTTGAACATGCTCTGATGGAGAGCCAGGCGGGCTGTGGTGCTGGGGGGCCCCGTGTGCTGTGCTGGGGAGCCCGGTGAGCTGGGCTGGGGAGCCCGGTGTGATGGGCTGTGGTGCTGGGGAGCCGTGTGGACAGGCTCTGCTGGGGAGTGGTTTGAACAGGCTCTGCTCGAGAGCCAGGCGGGCTGTGGTGATGGGGGGCCCCTTGTGCAGTGCTGGAGAGCCCGGTGAGCTGGGCTGAGGAGCCTGGTGTGCTGGGATGTGGTGCTGGGGAGCCGTGTGCACAGGCTCTGCTGGGGAGTGGTTTGAACAGACTCGGCTGGAGAGCCAGGTGGGCTGTGGTGCTGGGGGGCCCCGTGTGTTGTGCTGGGGAGCCCGGTGTGCTGGGCTGTTGTGCTGGTGAGCCGTGTGGACAGGCTGTGCTGTGGAGCGGTGTGAACAGGCTTTGATGGAGAGCCAGGCGGGCTGTGGTGCTGGGGGGCAACGAGTTCTATGCTGGGGAGCCCGGTGAGCTGGGCTGGGGAGCCCGGTGTGCTGGGCTGTGCTGCTTGGTAGGCGTGTGGACCGGCTCTGCTGGGGAGCGGTGTGGACAGGCTCTGCTGGACAGGCAGGAGGGCTGTGGTGCTGGGGGGCCCCCGTGTGCTGTGCTCGGTAGCCCGGTGAGCTGGGCTGCGGGGCCCGGTGTGCTGGGCTGAGCTGTTGGGGTGCCGTGTGGACAGGGTCAGCTGGGAAGCGGTGTTAACAGGCTAAGATGGAGAGCTGGGCGGGCTGTGGTGCTGGGGGGCCCCGTGTGCTGTGCCCGGAAGCCCGGTGAGCTGGGCTGCGGAGCCCGGTGTACTGGGCTTAGCTGCTGGGGTGCCGTTTGGACAGGGTCTGCTTGGGAGCGGTGTGAACAAGCTCTGATGGAGATCCAGGCGGGCATTGCTGCGGTGTGCGGGGCTGCTGCGGAGCTGTGTAGACAGGCTCTGCTGGGGAGCGGTTTGAAAAGGCTCTGATTGAGAGCCAGGCGGGCTGTGGTGCTGTGGGCCCCCGTGTGCTGTGCTGGGGAGCCCGGTGAGCTTGGCTGGGGAGCCCGGTGTGCTGGGCTGTGCATCTGGGGAGCCGTGTGGACAGGCTCTGCTAGGGAGCGGTTTCAACAGGCTCTGCTGGAGAGCAAGGCCCGCTGTGTTGCTGGGGGCCCCCGTGTGCTGTGCTGGGGAGCCCGGTGAGCTGTGCTGGGGAGCCCGGTGTGCTGGGCTGTGCTGCTTGGGAGCCGTGTGGACAGGCTCTGCTGGGGAGTGGCTTGAAAAGGCTCTGCTGGAGAGCCAGGCGGGCTGTGGTGCTGGGGACCCCCGTGTGATGTGCTGGGGAGCCCTGTGAGCTGGGCTGTGGAGCCCGGTGTGCTGGGCTGTGGTGCTGGGGAGCCGTGTGGACAGGCTCTGCTGGGGAGCGGTGTGGACCGGCTCTGATGGAGAGCCAGACGGGCTGTGGTGTTGGGGGGCCCCGTGTTCTGTGCTGGGGAGCCCGTTGATTTGGGCTGGAGAGCCCGGTGATCTGGGCTGTGGTGCTGGGGAGCTGTGTGGACAGGCTCTGCTGGGGAGCGGTGTGAACAGGCTCTGATGGAGAGTCAGGCGGGCTGTGGTGCTGGGGGCCCCCGTGTGCTGTGCTGGGTAGCCCGGTGAGCTTGGCTGGGGAGCCCGGTGTGCTGGGCTGTGGTGCTGGGGAGCCGTGTGGACAGGCTCTACTGGGGAGCGTTGTGAAATGGTTCTGATGGAAAGCCAGGCGGGCTGTGGTGCTGGGGGGCCCCGTGTGCTGTGCTGGGGAGCCCGGTGAGCTTTGCTCGGGGCCCCCGTGTGCTGTGCTGGGGAGTCCGGTGAGCAGGGCTGGGGAGCCCGGTGTGCTGGGCTGTGCTGCTGGGTAGCCGTGTGGACAGACTCTGCTGGGGAGCGGTTTGAATAGGCTCTGCTGGAGAGCCAGGCGGGCTGTGGTGATGGGGGGCCCCGTGTGCTGTGCTGGGGAGCCCGTTGAGCTGGGCTGGGGAGCCCGGTGTGCTGGGCTGTGGTGCTGGGGAGCCGTGTGGAAAGGCTCTGCTGTGGAGTGGTTTGAACAGGCTCTGATGGAGAGTAAGGCGGCCTGTGGTGCTGGGAGCCCCCTTGTGCTGTGTTCGGGAGCCCGTTGAGCTGGGCTGGGGAGCCCGGTGTGCTGGGCTGTGGTGCTGGCCAACCGTGTAGACAGGCTCTGCTGGGGAGCGGTGTTAACAGGCTCTGATGGAGATCCATGCGGGCTGTGGTGCTGGGGGCCCCCGTGTGCTGTGCTGGGGAGCCCGGTGAGTTGGGCTGTGATGCTGGGGAGCCGTGTAGACAGGCTCTGCTGGGGAGCGGTTTGAACAGGCTCTGATGGAGAGCCATGTGGGCTGTGGTGCTGGCGGGCCACGTGTGCTGTGCTGGGGAGCACGGTGAGCTGGGCTGGGGAGGCCAGTGTGCTGGGCTGTGCTGCTGGGGAGCCGTGTGGACCGGCTTTGCTTGGGAGTGGTTTGAACAGGCTCTGCTGGAGAGCCAGGGGGGCTGTGGTGCTGGGGGCCTCCCGTGTGCTGTGCTGGGGAGCCCGGTGAGCTGGGCTGGGGAGCCCGGTGTGCTGGGCTGTGGTGCTGGGGAGCCGTGTGGACAGGCTCTGCTGGGGAGTGGTTTGAACAGGCTCTGCCGGAGAGCCAGGCGGGCTGTGGTGCTGGGTGCACCCGTGTGCTGTGATGGGGAGCCCGGTGTGCTTGGCTGGGGAGCCCGGTGTGCTGGGATGTGGTGCTGGGGAGCCGTGTGGACAGGCTCTGCTGGGGAGTGGTTTTGAACAGACTGGCTGGAGAGCCAGGCGGGCTGTGGTGTGCTGGGAGCCCCCATGTCGGCTTGTGCTGGGGAGCCCGGTGTGCTGGGCTGTTGTGCTGGTGAGCCTTGTGTAGGCTGTGCTGGCTGGGCGGTTGAACAGGCTCTGTTTGAGAGCCAGGTGGGCTGTTGTGATTTGGGCCTCCTTTGTGCTGTGCTTGGGAGCCCGGTGAGCTTGGCTGGGGAGCCCGGTGTCCTAGGGTGTGCTGCTGGGGAGCCGTGTGGAAAGGCTCTGCTGAGGAGCGGTGTGAACAGGCTCTGATGGAAAGCCATGCGGGCTGTGGTGTTGGGGGCCCCCGTGTGCTGTGCTGGGGAGCCCGGTGAGCTGGGCTGGGGAGCCCGGTGTTCTAGGCTGTGCTGCTGCGGAGGCTTTTCGACAGGCTGTGCTGGGGAGTGGTTTGAACAGGCTCTACTGGAGAGCAACGCGGGCTGTGGTGCTGGGGGCCCCCGTGTGCTGTGCTGGGGGCCCCTGTGTGCTGTGCTGGGGGCCCCCGTGTGCTGTGCTGGTGGCCCCCGTGTGCTCTGCTTGGGAGCCCGGTGTGCTGGGCTGTGCTGCTGGGGAGCCGTGTGGACAGGCTCTGCTGCAGAGCCTAGTGGGCTGTGGTGCAGGGGGGCCCCGTGTGGTTTGCTGGAGGCCCCCGTCTGCTGTGCTGGGGAGCCCGGTTAGCTGGGCAGAGGAGCCCGGTGAGCTGGGCTGTGGTGCTGGGTAGCCGTGTAGACAGGCTCTGCTGGTGAGTGGTTTGAACAGGCTCTGCTGGAGAGTCAGACGGGCTGTGGTGCCGGGGGGCCCCGTGTGCTGTGCTGGCGAGCCCGGTGTGCTGGGCTGTGTGTGCTGGGGAGCCGTGCGGACAGGCTCTGCTGGGGAGAGGGTTGAACAGGCTCTGATGGAGTGCCAGGCGGGCTGTGGTTCAGGGGAGCCCGGTGAGCTGTGCTGGGGGCCCCCGTGTGCTGTGCTGGGGAGGCCGTTGAGCTGGGCTGGCTAGCCTGGTGTGCTGGGCTGTGGTGCTTGGGAGTCGTGTGGACAGGCTCTGCTGGGGAGTGGTTTGAACAGGCTCTGATGGAGTGCCAGGCGGGCTGTGGCGCTGGGGGCCCCCGTGTGCTTTGCTGGGGGGCCCGGTGAGCTGTGCTGGGGAGCCCGGTGTGCTGGGCTGTGGTGCTGGGGAACCGTGTAGACAGGCTCTGCTGAGGAAGCGGTGTGAACAGGCTGTGATGGAGGCCAGGCTGGCTCGTGTGGTGCTGGGGGCACACGTGTGTGCTGGCTGCTAGGAGCCAGGTGTGCTGGAGCTTTGTGTGGTGCTGGGGAGCCACGTGCGGACAAAAAGGCTCTGCTCGGGAGGCGTGTGGACAGGCTCTGCACTGGGGAGCGGTGTGAAAAAGGCTCGATGGATGGAGAGCCAGGCGGGCTGTGGTTCTGGGGGGCCCCATGTGCTGTGCTGGGGAGCCTGGTGAGATTGGCTGGGGAGCCCGTTGTTCTGGGCTGTGGTGCTGGGGAGCCGTGTAGACAGGCTCTGCTCGGAGTGGTGTAAACAGGCTCTGATGGAGAGCCAGGCGGGCTGTGGTGCTGGGGGCCCCCATGTGCTGTGCTGGGGATCTCGTTGAGCTGGGCTGGGGAGCCCGGTGTGCTGGGCTGTGGTGCTGGGGAGCCGTGTGGACAGGCTCTGCCTGGGAGTGGCTTGAAAAGGCTCTGCTGGAGAGCCAGGCGGGCTGTGGTGCGGGGGACCCCCGTGTGATGTGCTGGGGAGCCCTGTGAGCTGGGCTGGGGAGCCCGGTGTGCTGGGCTGTGGTGCTGGGGAGCTGTGTGGACAGGCTCTGCTCGGGAGCGGTGTGGACAGGCTCTGATGGAGAGCCAGGCAGGCTGTGCTGCGGTGTGCTGGGCTGTGCTGCTGGGGAGCCGTGTAGACAGGCTCTGCTGGGGAGCGGTGTGAACAGGCTCTGATGGAGAGCCAGGCGGCCTGTGGTGCTGGGGGGCCCCGTGTGCTTTGCTGGGAAGCCCGTTGAGGTGGGCTGGGGAGCCCGGTGTGCTGGGCTGTGGTGCTGGGGAACTGTGTGTACAGGCTCTGCTGGGGAGAGGGTTGAACATGCTCTGATTTAGAGCCAAGCGGGCTTTGGTGCTGAGGGCCCCCGTGTGCTGTGCTGGGGAGCCCGTTGAGCTTGGCTGGGGAGCCCGGTGTGCTGGGCTGTGCTGCTGGGGAGCCGTGTGGACAGGCTCTGCTGCGGAGCGCTGTGACCAGGCTCTGATGGAGAGCCAGGCGGGCTGTGGTGCTGGGGGGCCCCGTGTGCTGTCCTGTGGAGCCCAGTGAGCTGGGCTGGGGAGCCCGGTGTGCTGGGCTGTGGTGATGGGCAGCCGTGAAGACAGGCTCCTCTGGGGAGCGGTGTGAACAGGCTTTGATGGAGAGCCAGGCGGGCTATGGTGCTGGGGGGCCCCGTGTGCTGTGCTGGGGAGCCCGGTGTGCTGGGCTGTGTTGCTGGGGAGCCGTGTAGACAGGCTCTGCTGGGGAGCGGTGTGAACAGGCTCTGATGGAAATCCAGGTGTGCTGTGGTGCTTGGGGGCCCCCGTGTGCTGTGCTGGGGAGCCCGGTGAGGTGGGCTGGGGAGCCCGGTGTGCTGGGCTGTGGTGCTGGGGAGCCTTGTCGACAAGCTCTGCTGGGGAGCGGTGTGAACAGGCTCTGCTGGGGAGCGGTGTAAAAAGGCTCTGATGGAGAGCCCGGCGGGCTGTTGTACTGGGGGGCCCCGTGTTCTGTGCTGGGGAGCCGGGTGAGCTGGGCTGCGGAGACCGGTGTGCAGGGCTGTGGTGCTGGGGAGCCTTGTCGACAAGCTCTGCTGGGGAGCGGTGTGAACAGGCTCTGCTGGGGAGCGGTGTGAATAGGCACTGATGGAGACCCAGGCGGGTTGTGGTGCTGGGGGGCCCCGTGTGCCGTGCTCGGGAGCCCGGTGAACTGGGCTGGGGAGCCCGGTGTGCTGGGCTGTTCTGCTGGGGAGCCGTGTGGACAGGCTCTTCTGGGGAGCGGTCTGGACAGGCTCTGCTGGACAGCCAGGCGGGCTGTGGTGCTGGGGTGCCCAGTGTGCTGTGCTGCGGAGCCCGTTGAGCTGGGCTGGGGAGCCCGGTGTGCTGGGCTGTTGTGCTGGGGAGCCGTGTGGACAGGCTCTGCTGGAGAGGAAGGCGGGCTGTGGTGCTGGGGGGCCCCGTGTGCTGTGCTGGGTAGCCCGGTGTGATGGGCTGTGGTGCTGAGGAGCCGTGTAGACGGGCTCTGCTGGGGAGCTGTATGAACAGGCTCTGATGGAGAGCAAGGCGGGCTGTGGTGCTGGGGGGCCCCGTGTGCTGTGCTGGAGAGCCAGGTGAGCTGGGCTGGGGAGCCCGGTGAGCTGGGCTGTGGTGCTGGGGAGCTGTGTAGACGGGCTCTGCTTGCGGAGCGGTGTGAACAGGCTCTGATGGAGAGCCAGGCGGGCTGTGGTGCTGGGGGGCCCCTTGTGCTGTGCTGGGGGGCCCGGTGAGTTGGGCTGGGGAGCCCGGTGTGCTGGGCTGAGCTGCTGGGGTGCCGTGTGTAGAGGGTCTGCTGTGAAGCGGTGTGAAAAGGCTCTGATGGCGAGCCAGGCGGCCTGTGGTGCTGGGTGGCCCCGTGTGCTGTGTTCAGAAGCCCGGTGAGCTGGGCTGCGGACCCCTGTGTGCTGGGCTGAGCTGCTGGGGTGCCGTGTGGACAGCGTCTGCTGGGGAGCGGTGTCAACAGGCCCTGATGGAGAGCCAGGCGGGCTGTGCTGCGGTGTGCGGGGCCGCTGGGGAGCCGTGTGGACAGGCTCTTCTGGGGTGCTTTGTGAAGAGGCTCTCATGGAGAGCCAGGCGGGGTGTGGTGCTGGGGGCCCCCGTGTAATGTCCCGGGGAGCCCGGTGAGCTGGGCTGGGGAGCCCGGTGTGCTGGGCTGTGGTGCTGGGGAGCCTTGTGGACAGGCTCTGCTGGCGAGCGTTGTGAACAGGCTCTGATGGAGTGCCAGGCGGGCTGTGGTGCTGGGGGCTCCTGTGTGCTGTGATGGGGAGCCCGGTGAGCTGGGCTGGGGAGCCCGGTGTGCAGGGCTGTGGTGCTGGGGAGCCGTGTTGACAGGCTCTGCTGAGGAGCGGTGTGGACAGGCTCTGATGGAGAGCCAGGCGGGGTGTGGTGCTGGGGGGCCCCTTGTTCTGTGCTGAGGAGCCCGTTAAGCTGGGCTGGGGAGCCCGGTGTGCTGGGCTGTGGTGCTGGGGAGCCGTGTGGACAGGCTCTGCTGTGGAGTGGTTTGAACAGGCTCTGCCGGAGAGCCAGGCGGGCTGTGGTGCTGGGTGCACCCGTGTGCTGTGATGGGGAGCCCGGTGTGTTTGGCTGGGGAGCCCGGTGTGCTGGGCTGTGGTGCTGGGGAGCCGTGTGGACAGGCTGTACTGGGGAGCGTTGTGAATAGGTTCTGATGGAAAGCCAGGCGGGCTGTGGTGCTGGGGGGCCCTGTGTGCTGTGCTGGGGAGCCTGGTGAGATGTGCTGGGGGCCCCCGTGTGCTGTGCTGGGGAGCCTGGTGAGCAGGGCTGGGGAGCCCGGTGTGCTGGGCTGTGGTGCTGGGGAGCCGTGTAGACAGGCTCTGCTGCGGAGCGGTTTGAACAGTCTCTGTTGGACAGCCAGGCGGGCTGTGGTGCTGGGGGGCCCCGTGTGCTTTGATGGGGAGCCTGTTGAGCTGGCCTTGGGAGCCCGGTGTGTTGGGCTGTGGTGCTGGGGAGCCGTGTGGACAGGCTCTGCTGGGGAGTGGTTTTAAAAGGCTCTGCTGGACAGCCAGGCGGGCTGTGGTGCTGTGGGGCCCCGTGTGCTGTGCTGGGCAGCCCTGTGAGCTTGGCTGGGGAGCTCGGTGATCTGGGCTGGGGAGCCCGGTGTGCTGGGCTGTGGTGCTGGGGAGCAGTGTGGACAGGCTCTGCTGGGGAGCCGTGTGAACAGGCTCTGATGGAGAGCCAGGCCGGCTGTGGTGCTGGGGGCCCCCGTGTGCTGTGCTGGGGAGTCCGGTGAGCTGGGCTGGGGAGCCCGTTGTGCTGGACTGTGGTACTGGGGAGCCCGTGTGATGTCCCGGGGAGCCCGGTGAGCTGGGCTGGTGAGCCCGGTGTGCTGTGCTGTGCTGCTGGGGACGGGTTTGAACAGGCTCTGATGGAGAGCCAGGCGGGCTGTGGTGCTGTGGGGCCCCGTGTGCTGTGCTGGGCAGCCCTGTGAGCTTGGCTGGGGAGCTCGGTGATCTGGGCTGGGGAGCCCGGTGATCTGGGCTGTGATGCTGGGGAGCCGTGTGGACAGGCTCTGCTGGGGAGTGGTTTGAAGAGGCGCTGCTGGATAGCCAGGTGGGCTGTGGTGCTGGGGGCCCCCGTGTGCTGTGCTGCGGAGCCCGTTGAGCTGGGATGTGGAGCCCGGTGTGCTGGGCTGTGGTGCTGGGAAGCCGTGTGGACAGGCTCTTCTGGGGAGCCGTGTGGACAGGCTCTGCTGGCGAGTGGTTTGAACAGGCTCTGCTGGGGAGCGGAGTGAACAGGATCTGATGGAGAGCCAGGCGGGCTGTGGTGCTGGGGGCCCCCGTGTGCTGTGCTGGGGAGCCCGGTGAGCTCGGCTGGGGAGCCCGGTGTTCTGGGTTGTGCTGCTGGGGAGCCGTCTGCACAGGCTCTGCTGGGGAGTGGTTTGAACAGGCTCTGATGGAGAGCCAGGAGGGCTGTGGTGCTGGGGGCCCCCGTGTGCTGTGCTGGGGAGCCCGGTGTGCTGGGTTGTGCTGCTGGGGAGCCGTCTGGACAGGCTCTGCTGGGGAGTGGTTTGAAAAGGCTCTGATGGAGAGCCAGGAGGGTTGTGGTGCTGGGCGGCCCCGTGTGCTGTGCTGGGGAGCCCGGTGTGCTGGGCTGGGGAGCCCCGTGTGCAGGGCTGTGGTGCTGGGGAGCCCGGTGTGCTGGGCTGTGGTGCTGGGGAACCGTGTAGAAAGGCTCTGCTGGGGAGCGGTGTGAACAGGCTCTGATGGAGAGCCAGGCGGGCTGTGGTGCTGGGGAGCCCCGTGTGCTGTGCTGGGGAACCCGTTGAGCTGGGCTATGGAGCCCGGTGTGCTGTGCTGTCCTGCTGGGGAGCCGTGTGGAAAGGCTCTGCTGGACAGCCAGGCGGGCTGTGGTGCTGGGGGGCACCGTGTTCTGTGCTCGGGAGCCCGGTGAGCTTGGCTGGGGAGCCCGGTGTGCTCGGCTGTGCTGCTGGGGAGCCGTGTGGACAGGCTCTGCTGGGGAGCGGTGTGAACAGGCTCTGATGGAGAGCCAGGCGGGCTGTGGTTCTGGGGTGCCCCCGTGTGCTGTGCTGGGGAGCCCGGTGAGCTGGGCGGAGGGGCCCGGTGTGCTGGGCTGTGCTGCTGGGGAGCGGTGTGGACATGCTCTGCTGGGGAGCGGTGTGAACTGGCTCTGATGGAGAGGAAGGCGGGCTGTGGTGCTGGGGGGCCCCGCGTTCTGTGCTGGGGAGCCGGGTGAGCTGGGCTGGGGAGCCCGGTGTGCTTGGCTGTGGTGCTGGGGAGCCGCGTAGACAGGCTCTGCGTGGGAGCGGTGTGAACAGGCTCTGCTGGGGAGCGGTGTGAACAGGCACTGATGGAGAGCCAGGCGGGTTGTGGTGCTGGGGGGCCCCGTGTGCCGTGCTCGGGAGCCCGGTGAACTGGGCTGGGGAGCCGGGTGTGCTGGGCTGTGCTGCTGGGGAGCCGTGTAGACAGCCTCTGCCGGGGAGCGGTCTGAACAGGCTCTGATGGAAAGCCAGGCGGGCTGTGGTTCTGGGGGGCCCCGTGTTCGGTGCTGGGGAGCCCGTTGAGCTCGGCTGGGGAGCCCGGTGTTCTGGGCTGTTGTGCTGGGGAGCGGTGTGGACAGGCTGTGCGGGGGAGAGGGTTGAACAGGCTCTGATGGAGTGCCATGCGGGCTGTGGTGCTGGGGGGCCCCGTGTGCTGTGCTGGGGGGCCCGGTGAGCTGGGCTGGGGATCCCTGTGTGCTGGGCTGTGGTGATGGGGAGCCGTGTAGACAGGCTGTGCTGGGGAGAGTGTTGAACAGGCTCTGATGGAGAGCCAGGCGGGCTGTGGTGCTGGGGGCCCCGGTGTGCTGTGCTCGGGAGCCCAGTGAGCTGGACTTCGGAGCCCAGTGTGCTGGGCTGTGGTTCTGGGAAGCCGTTTGGACAGGCTCTTCTGGGGAGAGGGTTGAACAGGCTTTGATGGAGAGTGAGGCGGGCTGTTGTGCTGGGGGGCCCCGTGTGCTGTGCTGGGGAGCACGTTGAGCTAGGCTGGGGAGCCCGGTGTGCTGGGCTGTGGTGCTGGGGAGCCGTGTGGACAGGCTCTTTTGGGGAGTGGTTTGAACAGGCTCTGCTGGGGAACGGAGTGAACAGGCTCTGATAGAGAGCCAGGCGGGCTGTGGTGCTGGGGAGCCGTGTGGAAGGGCTCTGCTGGCGAGTGGTTTGAACAGGCTCTGCTGGGGAGCGGAGTTAAAAGGCTCTGATGGAGAGCCAGGCGGGCTGTGATGCTGGGGGGCCCCGTGTTCTGTTCTGGGGAGCCCGGTGATCTTGGCTGTGGAGCTGGGGAGCCCTGTTGACAGGCTCTGCTGGGGAGTGTTTTGAACAGGCTCTGCTGGAGAGCCAGGCGGGCTGTATTGCTGGGGGCCCCCGTGTGCTGTGCTGGGGAGCCCGGTGAGCTGGGCTGGGGAGCCCGGTGTGCTGGGCTGTGCTGCTGGGGGGCCCCGTGTGCTGTGCTGCGAAGGCCGGTGAGATCGGCTATGGAGCCCGGTGTGCTGGGCTGTGCTGCTGGGGAGCCGTGTGGACAGGCTCTGCTGGGGAGCGTTGTAAACAGGCTCTGCTGGAGAGCCAGGCGGGCTGTGCTGCGGTGTGCGGGGCTGCTGGGGAGCCGTGTAGACAGCCACTTCTGGGGAGCTTTGTGAACAGGCTCTGATGGAGAGCCAGGCGGGGTGTGGTGCTGGGGGCCCCCGTGTGCTGTACTGGGGAGCCCGGTGAGCTGGGCTGGGGAGCCCGGTGTGCTGGGCTGTGCATCTGGGGAGCCGTGTGGACAGGCTCTGCTTGGGAGCGGTTTCAACAGGCTCTGCTGGAGAGCAAGGCGCGCTGTGTTGCTGGGGGCCCCCGTGTGCTGTGCTGGGGTGCCTGGTGAGCTGGGCTGGGGAGACCGGTGTGCTGGGCTGTGCTGCTGGGGAGCCATGTGTACAGGCTCTGCTGGGGAGTGGTTTGAACAGGCTCTGATTGAGAGCCAGGCGGGCAGTGTTGCTGGGGGCCCCCATGTGCTGTGCTGGGGATCCCGGTGTGCTGGGCTGTGGTGCTGGGGAGCCGTGTGGACAGGCTCTGCTGAGGAGCGTTTTGTACAGGCTCTGATGGAGAGCCAGGCGGGCTGTTGTGCTGGGAGGCCCCGTGTGCTGTGCTGGGGGGGCCGGTGTGCTGTGCTGGGGGGCCCCGTGTGCTGTGCTGGGGACCCCGTTGAGCTGGGCTGGGGAGCCCGGTGTGCTGGGCTGTGGTGCTGGGGAGCTGTGTGGACAGGCTCTGCTGGCGAGTGGTTTGAACAGGATCTGCTGGGGGCCCCCGTGCTCTGTGCTGGGGCCCATGGTGAGCTGGGCTGGGGAGTACGGTGTGCTGGGCTGTGGTACTGGGGGGCCCCGTGTGCTGTGCTGCGGAGCGCGGTGATATCGGCTTTGGAGCCCGGTGTGCTGGGCTGTGCTGCTGGGGAGCGGTGTGAACAGGCTCTGCTGGAGAGCCAGGTGGGCTGTGGTGCTGGGGGGCCCTGTGTGCTGTGCTGGAGAGCCCGGTGAGCTGGGCTGGGGAGGCCAGTGTGCTGGGCTTTTCTGCTGGTGAGCCGTGTGGACCGGCTTTGCTTGGGAGTGGTTTGAACAGGCTCTGCTGGAGAGCCAGGCGGGGTGTGGTGCCGGGGGCCCTCGTGTGCTGTGCTGGGGAGCCCGGTGAGCTTGGCTGGGGAGCCCGGTGTGCTGGGCTGTGCTGCTGGGGAGCCGTGTTGACAGGATCTGCTGGGGAGCGGAGTGAACAGGCTCTGATGGAGAGCCAGGCGGGCTGTGCTGCGGTGTGCTGGGCTGTGCTGCTGGGGAGCCGTGTGGACAGGCTCTTCTGGGGAGCCAGGCGCGCATTGGTGCTGGGGGGCCCGGTGTGTTGTGCTGGGGAGCCCGGTGTGCTGGGCTGTGGTGCTGGGGAGTCGTGTGGACAGGCTCTGCTGGGGAGTGGTTTGAATAGGCTCTGCTGGACAGCCAGGCGGGCTTTGGTGCTGGGGGCCCCCGTGTGCTGTACTGGGGACCCCTGTGAGCCGGGCTTAGGAGACCGGTGTGCTGGGCTGTGGTGCTGGGGAGCCGTGTGGACAGGCTCTGCTGGGGTGTGGTTTCAATAGGCTCTGCTCGGGAGTGGTGTGAACAGGCCATGATGGAGAGCCAGGCGGGATGTGGTGCTGGTGGCCCCCGTTTGCTGTGCCGGGGAGCCCGGTGAGGTTGGCCGGGGCGCCCGCTGTGCTAGGCTGTGCTGCTGGGGAGCCGTGTGGACAGGCTCTGCTGGGGAGTGGTGTGAACAGGCTCTGCTGGAGAGCCAGGCGGGCCGTGGTGCTGGGGTCCCCCGTGTGCTGTGTTGGGGAACCCGGTGTGTTGGGCTGGGGAGGCCAGTGTGCTGGGCTGTGCTGCTGGGGAGCCGTGTTGACAGGATAAGCTGGGGAGCGGTTTGAACAGGCTCTGATGGAGAGCCAGGCGGACTGTGCTGCGGTGTGCTGGGCTGTGCTGCTGGGGAGCCGTGTAGACAGGCTCTGCTGGGGAGCGGTGTGAAGAGGCTCTGCTGGAGAGCCAGGCGGGCTGTGGTTCTTGTGGCCCCCGTGTGCTGTGTTGGGGAGCCCGGTGAGGTTGGCCGGGGAGCCCGCTGTGCTAGGCTGTGCTGCTGGGGAGCCGTGTGGACAGGGACTGCTGGGGAGTGGTTTGAACAGGCTCTGCTAGGGAGCCAGGTGGGCTGTGGTGCTGGGGGGCCCCGTGTGCTGTGCTGGGGAGCCCGGTGAGCTGGGCTGGGGAGCCAGGTTTGCTGGGCTATGGTGCTTGGGAGCCGTGTAGACAGGCTCTGCTGGGGAGCGGAGTGAACAGGCTCTGCTGGGGAGCATTGTGAACAGTCTCTGATGGAGAGCCAGATGGGCTGTGGTGCTGGGGGCCCCCGTGTGCTGTGCTGGGGAGCCCGGTGTGCAGGGCTGTGCTGCTGGGGAACCGTATGGACAGTCTCTGCTGGGGAGCGGTGTGAACAGGCTCTGATGGAGAGCCAGGTGGGCTGTGGTCCTGGGGGGCCCCGTGTGCTGTGCTGGGGAGCCCGGTTAGCTGGGCTGGGGAGCCCGGTGTGCTGAGCTGTGCTGCTGGGGAGCCGTGTAGACAGGCTCTGCTGGGGAGCGGTTTGCACAGGCTCAGCTGGAGAGCAAGGTGCGCTGTGGTGCTGGGGCCCTCCGTTTGCTGTGCTGGGGACCACGGTGAGCTGGGCTAGGGAGCCCGGTGAGCTGGGCTGGGGAGACCGGTGTGCTGGGCTGTGGTGCTGGGGAGCCGAGTGGACAGGCTCTTTTGGGGAGTGGTTTGAACAGGCTCTGCTGGAGAGCCAGGAGGGCTGTGGTGCTGGGGGCCCAGGTGTGCTGTGCTGCGGAGCACGGTGAGCTGGGCTGGGGAGCCCGGTGGGCTGGGCTATGCTGCTGGGCAGCCGTGTAGAAAGGCTCTGCTGGGGAGCGGTGTGAACAGGCTCTGTTGGGGAGTGGTTTCAACAGACTCTGCTGGAGAGCCAGGCGGGCTGTGGTGCTGGGGGGCCCCGAGTGCTGTTCTGGGGGCCCCCGTGTGCTGTGCTGGGGAGACCGGTGTGCTGGGCTGTGCTGCTGGTGAGCAGTGTTAACAGGCTCTGATGGACAGGAAGGCGTTCTGTGTTGCTGGGGGCCCCCGTGTGCTTTGCTGGGGAGCCCGGTGAGCTGGGCCGGGGAGCCCTGTGTCCTGGGCAGGGGAGCCCGGTGTGCTGGGCTGGGGAGCCCGTTGAGCCGGGCTGGGGAGCCCAGTGTGCTGGGCTGTGGTGATGGGGAGCCATCTTGACAGGCTCTGCTGGGGAGTGGTTTGAACAGGCTCTGCTGGGGAGCGGAGTGAACAAGCTCTGATGGAGAGCCAGGCGGGCTGTTGTGCTGGGAAGCCCCGTGTGCTGTGCTGGGCGGCCCCGTGTGCTGTGATAGGGAGCCCGTTGAGCTGGACTGGGGAGCCCGGTGTGTTGGGCTGTGGTGCTGGGGAGCCGTGTGGACAGGCTCTGCTGGCGAGTGGTTTGAACAGGCTCTGCTGGGGGCCCCCGTGCTCTGTGCTGGGGGTCATGGTGAGCTGGGCTGGGGAGTACGGTGTGCTGGGCTGTGGTGCTGGGGAGCTGTGTGGAAAGGCTCTTCTGGGGGGTCGTTTGAACAGGCTCTGCTGGAGAGCCAGGCAGGCTGTGGTGCCGGGGGGCCCCGTGTTCTGTGCTGGGGAGCCCGGTGAGCTTGGCCGGGGAGTCCGGTGTGCTGGGCTGTAGTGCTGGGCAGCCGTGTGGACAGGCTCTGCTGGGGAGTGGTTTGAACAGGATCTGCTACAGAGCCAGGCGGGCTGTGGTTGTGGCGGGCCCCGTGTGCTGTGCTGGGGAGCCCGTTGAACTGTGCTGGGGATCCCGGTGTGGTGGGTTGTGCTGCTGGGGAGCCGTGTGGACAGGCTCTGATGGGGAGAGGGTTGAACAGGTTCTGATGGAGAGCCAGGCGTGCTGTGGTGCTGGGGGGCCCGTGTGCCTTGCTGGGGAGCCCGGTGACATCGGCTTGGGAGCCCGGTGTGCTGGGCTCTGCTGCTGGGGATTCCTGTGGACAGGCTCTACTGGGGTGCAGTGTTAACAGGCTCTGCTGGAGAGCCAGGCGGCATGTGGTTCTGGGGGCCCCCGTGTCCAGTGGTGGGGAAGCCGGTGTGCTGTTCTGTGCTGCTGGGGAGCCGTGTGAACAGGCTCTGCTAGGGAGCGGTGTGAACAGGCTCTTTTGGAGAGCCAGGCGGGCTGTGGTGCTTGGGGGCCCCGTGTGCTGTGCTGGGGAGCCCGTTGAGCTTGGCTGGGGAGCCCGGTTTGCTGGGCTGTGGTGCTGGGGAGCCGTGTGGACTCGCTCTGCTGGGGAGTGGTTTGAACAGGCTCTGCTGGAGAGCCAGGCGGGCTGTGGTGCTGGGGAGCCGTGTGGACAGGCTGTGCTGCGGAGGGGTGTGAACAGGCCCTGATGGAGAGCCAGGCGGGCTGTGGTGCTGGGGCCCCCGTGTGCTGTAATTGGGAGCCCAGAGAGCTTTGCTTCGGAGCCCAGTGTGCTGGGCTGTGGTGCCGGGAAGCCGTGTGGACATGCTCTGCTGGGGAGAGGGTTGAATGGGCTCTGATGGAGAGCAAGGCGGGCTGTGGTGCTGGGGGGCCCCGTGTGCTGTGCTGGGGAGCCCGGTTAGCTGGGCTGGGGAGCCCGGTGAGCTGGGCTGTGGTGCTGGGGAGCCGTGTGGACAGGCTCTGCTGGGGAGAGGGTTGAACAGGCTCTGCTGGAGAGCCAGGCGGCCTGTGGTTCTGGGGGCCCCCGTGTCCAGTTCTGGGGAGCCCGGTTAGCTGGGCTGGGGAGCCCGGTGAGCTGGGCTGTGCTGCTGGGAAGCCGTGTAGACAGGCTCTGCTGGGGAGTGGTTTCAACAGACTCTGCTGGAGAGCCAGGCGGGCTGTGGTGCTGGGGGGCACCGTGTGCTGTGCTGGGGAGCCCGGTGTGCTGGGCTGTGGTGCTGGGGAGCTGTGTGGACAGGCTCTGCTGGGGAGTGGTTTGAACAGGCTCTGATGGAGAGCCAGGCGGGCTGTGGTGCTGGTGGCCCCAATGTGCAGTGCTAGGGGGCCCGTTGAGTTGGGCTGGGGAGCCCAGTGTGCTGGGCTGTGGTGCTTGGGAGCCGTGTAGACAGGCTCTGCTGGGGAGTGGTTTGAACAGTCTCTGCTGGAGAGCCAGGCGGGCTGTGGTGCTGGGGAGCCGTGTAGACAGGCTCTGCATGGGAGTGGTTTGAACAGGCTCTGATGGAGAGCCAGGCGGGCTGTTGTGCTGGGGAGCCCCGTGTTCTTTGCTGGGGAGCCGGGTGAGCTGGGCTGGGGAGCCCGGTG
This sequence comes from Dascyllus trimaculatus, assembly GCA_024666655.1. Taxonomy (NCBI): domain Eukaryota; kingdom Metazoa; phylum Chordata; class Actinopteri; family Pomacentridae; genus Dascyllus; species Dascyllus trimaculatus. The sequence continues at coordinate 17,064 of JAMOIN010000864.1, forward strand.
TGCTGGGCTGGGGAGCCCGGTGTGCTGGGCTGTTCTGCTGGGGAGCCGTGTGGACAGGCTCTTCTTGGGAGCGGTGTGGACAGGCTCTGCTGGACAGCCAGGCGGGTTGTGGTGCTGGGGGGCCCCGTATGCTGTGCTGGGAAGCCCGGTGAGCTGGGCTCGGGAGGCCAGTGTGCTGGGCAGCCGTGTGGACCGGCTCTGCTTGGGAGTGGTTTGAACAGGCTCTGCTGGAGAGCCAGGTGGGCTGTGCTGATGGGGAGCCGTATGGACAGGATCTGCTGGGGAGCGGTTTGAACAAGCTCTGCTGGAGAGCCAAGGCGGACTGTGGTGCTGGGGAGCCATGTGGACAGGCTCCACTGGGGAGTGCTGGGCAGAGGAGCCCGGTTTGCTGGGCTGTGCTGCTGGGGAGCCTTGTAGACAGGCTCTGCTGGGGAGCGGTGTGAACAAGCTCTGCTGGAGAGCCAAGGCGGACTGTGGTGCTGGGGAGCCATGTGGGCAGGCTCCACTGGGGAGTGGTTTGAACAGGCTCTTCTGGGGAGCGGAGTGAACAGGCTCTGATGGAGAGCCAGGCGGGCTGTGGTGCTGGGGGCCCCCGTGTGCATATGTCGGGAGCCCGGTGAGCTGGGCTGCGGATCCCGGTGTGCTGGGCTATGGTGCTGGGGAGCCGTGTAGTCAGGCTCTAATGGGGAGCGGTGTGAATAGTCTCTGATGGAGAGCCAGGCGGGCTGTGGTGCTGGGGGGCCCGGTGTGCTGTGCTAGGGAGCCCGGTGTGCTGGGCTGTGGTGCTGGGGAGCCGTGTGGACAGGCTCTGCTGGGGAGCGGTGTGAACAGGCTCTGATGGAAAGCCAGGCGGGCTGTGGTGTTGGGGGCCCCTGTGTGCTGTGCTGGGGAGCACGGTGAGCTGGGCTGGGGAGCCCGGTGTTCTGGGCTGTGCTGCTGGTGAGCCGTGTGGACAGGCTCTGCTGCCGAGTGTTTTGAACGGGCTCTGCTGGAGAGCCAGGCACGCTGTGTTGCTGGGGGCCCCCGTGTGCTGTGCTGGGGAGCCCGGTGAGCAGGGCTTGGGAGCCCGGTGTGCTGGGCTGTGGTGCTGGGGGGCCCCGTGTGCTGTGCTGCGTAGCCCGGTGAGATCCGGTGTGGAGCCTGGTGTGCTGGGCTGTGGTGCTGGGGAGCCGTGTGGACAGGCTCTGCTGGGGAGCGGTGTGAAGAGGCTCTGCTGGAAAGCTAGGTGGGCTGAGGTGCTGGGGGGCCACGTGTGCTGTGCTGGGGAGCCCGGTGAGCTTGGCTTGGGAGGCCAGTGTGCTGGGCTGTGCTGCTGGGGAGCTGTGTCGACCGGCTCTGCTTGGGAATGGTTTGAACAGGCTCTGCTGGAGAACCAGGCGGGCCGTGGTGCTGGGGGACCCCGTGTGCTGTGCTGGGGAACCCGGTGTGCTGTTCTGTGCTGCTGGGGAGCCGTGTTGACCGGGTCTGCTGGGGAGCGGTGTGAACAGGCTCTGCTGGAGAGCCAGGCGGCCTGTGCTGCGGTGTGCTGGGCTGTGCTGCTGGGGAGCCGTGTAGACAGGCTGTGCTGGTGAGCGGTGTGAACAGGCTCTGATGGAGAGCGAGGCGGGCTGTGGTGCTGGGGGCCCCCGTGTGCTCTGCTGCGGAGCCCGGTGTGCTGGGCTTTGGTGCTGGGGAGCCCTGTGGAAAGGCTCTGCTGGGGAGCGGTGTGAAGAGGCTCTGATGGAGAGCCAGGCTGGCTGTGGTGCTGGGGGCCCCCGTGTGCTGTGCTGGGGAGCCCGGTGAGCTGGGCTTGGGATCCCGGTGTGCTGGGCTGTGTTGCTGGGGAGCCGTGTAGACAGGCTCAGCTGGGGAGCGGTGTGAACAGGCTCTGATGGAGAACCAGGCGGGCTGTGGTGCTGGGTTGTCCCGTGTGCTGTGCTGGGGAGCCAGTTGAGCTGTGTTGGGGAGCCCGGTGTGCTGGGCTGTGGTGCCGGGGAGCCGTGTGGATAGGCTCGGCTGGGGAGCGGTTTGAACAGGCTCTGATGTAGAGCAAGGAGGGCTGTTGTCCTGGGGGCCCCCGTGTGCTTCGCTGGGGAGCCCGGTGTGCTGGGCTGTGTTGCTGGGGAGCCGTGTAGACAGGCTCTGCTGGGGAGCGGTGTGAACAGGCTCTGATGGAAATCCAGGTGTGCTGTGGTGTTGGGGGCCCCCATGTGCTGTGGTGGGGAGCCAGGTGAGCTGGGCTTTGGAGCACGGTGAACCGGGCTGAGGAGTCCGGTTTGCTGGGCTGTGCTGCTGCTGAGCCGTGTGGACATGCTCTGCTAGGGAGCCGTGTGGACAGGCTCTGTTGGGGAGTGATTTGAACAGGCTCTGCTGGAGAGCCAGGAGGGCTGTGGTGTTGGGGGCCCCCGTGTGCTGTGCTGGGGAGCCCGGTGAGCTGGCCTTGGGAGCCCGGTGTCCTATACTGTTCTGCTGGGGAGCCGTGTAGACAGGTTCTTCTGGTGAGCGGTGTGAACAGGCTCTGATGGAAAGCCAGGCGGGCTGTGGTGTTGGGGGCCCCCGTGTGCTGTGCTGGGGAGCCCGGTGAGCTGGGCTGTGGTGCTGGGGAGCCGTGTAGACAGGCTTTTCTGGGGAGCGGTGTGAACAGGCTCTGATGGAGAGCCAGGCGGGCTTTGATGCAGGGGGCCCCCGTGTGCTGTACTGCGGAGCACGGTGAGCTGGGCTGCGGAGCCCAGTGGGCTGGGCTATGCTGCTGGGGAGCCGTGTGGACATGCTCTGCTAGGGAGCCGTGTGGACAGGCTCTGTTGGGGAGTGATTTGAACAGGCTCTGCTGGAGAGCCCGGCGGGCTGTGGTGTTGGGGGCCCCCGTGTGCTGTGCTGGGGAGCCCGGTGAGCTGGGCTTGGGAGCCCGGTGTCCTAGACTGTTCTGCTGGGGAGCCGTGTAGACAGGTTCTGCTGGGGAGCGGTGTGAACAGGCTCTGATGGAAAGCCAGGCGGGCTGTGGTGTTGAGGGCCCCCGTGTGCTGTGCTGGGGAGCCCGGTGAGCTGGGCTGTGGTGCTGGGGAGCCGTGTAGACAGGCTGTTCTGGGGAGCGGTGTGAACAGGCTCTGATGGAGAGCCAGCCGGGTATTGGTGCAGGGGGCCCCCGTGTGCTGTACTGCGGAGCACGGTGAGCTGGGATGCGGAGCCCGTTGGGCTGTGCTATGCTGCTGGGGAGCCGTGTAGAAAGGCTCTGCTGGGGAGCGGTGTGAACAGGCTCTGCTGGGGAGTGGTTTCAACAGACTCTGCTGGAGAGCCAGGCGGGCTGTGGTGCTGGGGGGCCCCGTGTGCCTTGCTGGGGAGCCCGGTGAGATCGGCTGGGGAGCCCGGTGTGCTGGGCTGTTCTGCTGGGGAGCCATGTGGACAGGCTCTTCTGGGGAGCGGTGTGGACAGGCTCTGCTGGAAAGCCAGGCGGGCTGTGGTGCTGGGGGCCCCCGTGTGCTGCGCTGGGGAACCCGTTGAGCTGGGCTTGGGAGCCCGGTGTGCTGGGCTGTGGTGCTGGGGAGCTGTGTGTACAGGCTCTGCTGGGGAGAGGGTTGAACATGCTCTGATTTATATCCAGGCGGGCTGTGGTGCTGGGGGCCCCCGTGTGCTGTGCTGGGGAGCCCGTTGAGCTGGGCTGGGGAGCCCGGTGTGCTGGGCTGTGGTGCTTGCGAACCGTGAAGACATGCTCTGCTGGTGAGCGGTGTGAACAGGCTCTGATGGAGAGCCAGGCGGGCTGTGGTGCTGGGGTCCCCCGTGTGCTGTGCTGGGGGGCCCGGTGAGCTTGGCTGGTGAGCCCGGTGTGCTGGGCTGTGGTGCTGGCCAACCGTGTAGACAGGCTCTGCTGGGGGGCGCCGTGTGCTGTGCTGGGGAGCCCGTTGAGCCTGGCTGGGGAGCCCGGTGTGCTGGGCTGTGGTGCTGGGGAGCCGTGTGGACAGGCTCTGCTGGGGAGCGGTGTGAAAAGGCAATGATGGAGAGCCAGGCTGGATGTGGTGCTGGGGGGCCCCGTGTGCTGTGCTGCGGAGCCCGTTGAGCTGGGATGTGGAGCCCGGTGTGCTGGGCTGTAGTGCTGGGGAGTCGTGTGGACAGGCTCTGCTGGGGAGACGTGTGGACAGGCTCTGCTGGCGAGTGGTTTGAACAGGCTCTGATGGGGAGCGGAGTGAATAGGCTCTGATGGAGAGCCAGGCGGACTGTTGTGCTGGGAAGCAGCGTGTGCTGTCCTGGGGAGACCGGTGAGCTGGGCTTGGGAGCCCGGTGTGCTGGGCTGGGGTGATGGGTAGCCGTGTAGACAGGCTCTGCTGGGGAGCGGTGTGAACAGGCTTTGATGGATAGCCAGGCGGGCTATGGTGCTGGCGGGGCCCGTGTGCTGTGCTGGGGAGCCCGGTGAGCTGGCTGGGGAGCCCAGTGTGCTGGGCTGTTGTGCTGGGGAGCCGTGTAGACAGGCTCTGCTGTGGAGGGGTCTAAAAAGGCTTTGTTGGAGAGCCAGGCGGGCTATGGTGCTGGGGGGCACCGTGTGCTGTCCTGGGGAGCCTTGTGAGCTGGGCTGGGGAGTCCAGTGTTCTGGGCTGTGGTGCTTGGGAGCCGTGTCGACTCGCTCTGCTGGGGAGTGGTTTGAACAGGCTCTGATGGAGAGCCAGGCGGGCTGTGGTGCAGGGGGGGACCGTGTGCTATCCTGGGGAGCCCGTTGAGCTGCTGCTGGGGAGCCCAGTGTGCTGGGCTGTGGTGCTGGGGAGCCGTGTGGACAGGCTCTGTTGGGGAGTGGTTTGAACAGGCTCTGATGGAGAGCAAGGCGGGCTGTGGTGCTGGGGAGCCCGGTGTGCTGGGCAGAGGAGCCCGGTGTGCTGGGCTGTGCTGCTGGGGAGCCGTGTAGACAGGCTCTGCTGGGGAGCGGTGTGAACAGGCTCTGCTGGAGAGCCAGGCGGGCTGTGGTGCTGGGGGGCCCCGTGTGCTGTACTGGGGAGCCCGGTGAGCTGGGCTGGGGAGCCCGGTGTGCTGGGCTTTTGTGCTGGGGAGCCGTGTAGACAAGCTCTGCTGCGGAGGGGTGTGAACAGGCCCTGATGGAGAGCCAGGCGGGCTGTGGTGCTGGGGGCCCCCGTGAGCTGTGCTCAGGAGCCCGGTGAGTTGGGAAGGGGATCCCTGTGTGCTCTGTTGTGGTGATGGGGAGCCGTGTAGAAAGGCTGTGCTGTTGAGCGGTGTCAACAGGCTCTGATTGAGAGCCAGGCGGGCTGTGGTGCTGGGGGCCCCCGTGTGCTGTACTCGGGAGCCCAGTGAGGTGGGCTTCGGAGCCCAGTGTGCTGGGCTGTGGTGCTGTGAAGCCGTGTGGACAGGCTCTGCTGGGGAGAGGGTTGAATAGGATCTGATGGAGAGCCAGGCGGACTGTTGTGCTGGGAAGCCCCGTGTGCTGTGCAGGGGGGGCCCGTGTGCTATGCTGGGGAGCCCGTTGAGTTGGGCTGGGGAGCCCGGTGTGCTGGGCTATGGTGCTGGGGAGCCGTGTGGACAGGCTCTGCTGGGGAAAGGGTTGAACAGGCTCTGATGGAGAGCCAGGCGGGCTGTGGTGCTGGGGGGCCCCTTGTGCTGTGCTGGGGAGCCGGGTGAGCTGGGCTGGGTAGTGTGGTGTGCTGGGCTGTGCTGCTGGTGAGCCGTGTAGAAAGGCTCTGCTGGGGAGCGGTGTGAAGAGGCTCTGACGGAGAGCCAGGCGGGCTGTGGTGCTGGGAAGCCCCGTGTGCTGTGCTGGGGGGCCCCGTGTGTTGTGCTGGGGAGCCCGGTGTGCTGGGCTGTGGTGCTGGGGAGCCGTGTGGACAGGCTCTGCTGGGGAGCGGTGTGAAATGGCTCTGATGGAGAGCCAGGCGGGCAGTGGGTCTGGGGGGCCCCGTGTGCTGTGCTGGGGAGCCCGTTGATCTGGGCTTCGGAGCCCGGTGTGTTGGGCTGTGGTGCTGGGGAGCCGTGTGGACAGGCTCTGCTGGGGAGTGGTTTGAACAGGGTCTGCTGGATTGCCTGGCGGGCTTTGGTACTGGGGCCCCCGTGTGCTGTGCTGGGGAGCCCGGTGAGCTGGGCTTAAGAGCCCGGTGTGCTGGGCTGTGGTGCTGGGGAGCCGTGTGGACAGGCTCTGCTGCGGAGCGCGGTGACCAGGCTCTGATGGAGAGCCAGGCTGGCTGTGGTGCTTGGGGGCCCCGTGTGCTGTGCTGCGTAGCCCGTTGAGCTGGGATGTGGAGCCCGGTGTGCTGGGCTGTGGTGCTGGGGAGCCGTGTGGACAGGCTCTGCTGGGGAGACGTGTGGACAGGCTCTGCTGGGGAGTGGTTTGAACAGGCTCTAATGGGGAGCGGAGTGAATAGGCTCTGATGGAGAGCCAGGCGGACTGTTGTGCTGGGAAGCCCCGTGTGCTGTCCTGGGGAGACCGGTGAGCTGGGCTTTGGAGCCTGGTGTGCTGGGCTGTGGTGATGGGGAGCCGTGTAGACAGGCTCTGCTGGGGAGCGGTGTGAACAGGCTTTGATGGATAGCCAGGCCGGCTATGGTGCTGGCGGGGCCCGTGTGCTGTGCTGGGGAGCTCGGTGAGCTGGGCTGGGGAGCCCGGTGTGCTGGGCTGTGGTGATGGGGAGCCGTGTAGACAGGCTCTGCTGGGGAGCGGTGTGAACAGGCTCTGATGGATAGCCAGGCTTGCTGTGGTGCTGGGGGGCCCCGTCTGCTGTGCTGGGGAGC
>JAMOIN010002048.1:0-2500 GCA_024666655.1 Dascyllus trimaculatus
ATGAGCACCGCCCTCGTCGTCAGTCGCGGTTTTGTTTTGCTGCTCATGAGCACCGCCCTCGTCGTCACTCGCGGTTTTGTTTTTCCTCGTGCTCATTCGCAGCGCCGCTCATGAGCACCGCCGTCGTCGTCACTCGCGGTTTTGTTTTTCCTCTATGAGCACCACCGTCGTCGTCACTCGCGGTTTCGTTTTTCCTCTATGAACACCGCCGTCGTCGTCGTCACTCGCGGTTTTGTTTTTCCTCGTGCTCATTCGCAGCGCTGCGCATGAGCACCGCCCTTTTCGTCACTCGCGGTTTCGTTTTTCCTCTATGAGCACCGCCCTTGTCGTCACTCACGGTTTGTTTTCCCTCTATGAGCACCGCCCTTGTCGTCACTCGCGGTTTTGTTTTTCCTCGTGCTCATTCGCAGCGCTGCTCATGAGCACCGGCTTTGTTTTTCCTCGTGCTCATTCGCAGCGCCGCTCATGAGCACCGGCTTTGTTTTTCCTCGTGCTCATTCGCAGCGCCGCTCATGAGCACCGGCTTTGTTTTTCCTCGTGCTCATTCGCAGCGCCGCTCATGAGCACCGGCTTTGTTTTTCCTCGTGCTCATTCGCAGCGCCGCTCATGAGCACCGGCTTTGTTTTTCCTCGTGCTCATTCGCAGCGCCGCTCATGAGCACCGGCTTTGTTTTTCCTCGTGCTCATTCGCAGCGCCGCTCATGAGCACCGGCTTTGTTGTTCCTCGTGCTCATTCGCAGCGCCGCTCATGAGCACCGGCTTTGTTGTTCCTCGTGCTCATTCGCAGCGCCGCTCATGAGCACCGGCTTTGTTTTTCCTCGTGCTCATTCGCAGCGCCGCTCATGAGCACCGGCTTTGTTTTTCCTCGTGCTCATTCGCAGCGCCGCTCATGAGCACCGGCTTTGTTTTTCCTCGTGCTCATTCGCAGCGCCGCTCATGAGCACCGGCTTTGTTGTTCCTCGTGCTCATTCGCAGCGCCGCTCATGAGCACCGGCTTTGTTGTTCCTCGTGCTCATTCGCAGCGCCGCTCATGAGCACCGGTTTTGTTTTTCCTCGTGCTCATTCGCAGCGCCGCTCATGAGCACCGGCTTTGTTTTTCCTCGTGCTCATTTGCAGCGCCGCTCATGAGCACTGGCTTTGTTTTTCCACGTGCTCATTCGCAGCGCCGCTCATGAGCACCGCCCCTGTCGTCACCCGCGGCTTTGTTTTTCCTCTATGAGCACCGCCCCTGTCGTCACCCGCGGCTTTGTTTTTCCTCTATGAGCACCGCCCCTGTCGGCACCCGCGGCTTTGTTTTTCCTCTATGAGCACCGGCCCTGTCGGCACCCGCCGCGCTCATTCCCAGCGCTGCTTTTGTGCGGCTTCGTGCCCCTGGTACTCCTGTGCTGCTTCGTGCCCCTGGTACCCCAGAGCTGCTTCGTGCCCCTGGTACTTTTGTGCGGCTTCGTGCCCCTGGTACCCCAGAGCTGCTTCGTGCCCCTGGTACTTTTGTGCGGCTACGTGCCCCTGTACTCCTGTGCTGCTTCGTGCCCCTGGTACCCCAGAGCTGCTTCGTGCCCTTGTACTTTTGTGCGGCTTCGTGCCCCTGGTACTCCTGTGCTGCTTCGTGCCCCTGGTACCCCAGAGCTGCTTCGTGCCCCTGGTACTTTTGTGCGGCTTCGTGCCCCTGGTACCCCAGAGCTGCTCTGTGCCCCTGGTACTCCAGCAGCTCCGTGCCCCTGGTACCCAAGAGCTGCTCCTTGCCCCTGGTACCCCGGCATCGCTTCAGCCTGAGTGCCTCGGCTCCGCCTATAGTGCACTTTACCTGGGGGACATGCTGGCTGATGGGGCCCTGGTTCTCTGGTTCTCCAGAGTTCCTCCAGGCCCCCGCCTGCTGAATTTAACCCAGCTTTGTTGCACCAGGCTGGGGCAGATAGGTGAGCATGCGGCCCTGGTTCTCTGGTTCTCCATGGTTCCTCCATGGCCTCCGCCTGCTGGGTTTTACCTGCCTATGGTGCACCTTCTCTGGGGGACATGCTGGCTGATGGGGCCCTGGTTCTCTGGTTCTCCAGAGTTCCTCCAGGCCCCCGCCTGCTGAATTTAACCCAGCTTTGGTGCACCAAGCTGGGGCAGATAGGTGAGCATGCGGCCCTGGTTCTCTGGTTCTCCTGTTCCTCCATGGCCTCCGCCTGCTGGAAGCCACCCACTACAAACTTCTCTGGGACATGTTGGCTGATGGGGCCCCTGGTTCCCTGGTTCTCCAGAGTTCCTCCAGGCCCCCGCCTGCTGAATTTAACCCAGCTTTGGTGCACCTTCACTGGGGCAGATAGGTGAGCACGCGGCCCTGGTTCTCTGGTTCTCCAGAGTTCCTCCAGGCCTCCACCTGCTGAATTTAACGCAGCTTTAGTGCACCATGCTTGGCAGATACACGAGCATGCTGCCCTGGTTCTCTGGTTCCTCCAGGAGTTCCTCCAGGCCCCCGCCTGCTGAATTTAATCCCAGCTTTGGTGCACCTTCACTGG
>JAMOIN010002048.1:12500-17500 GCA_024666655.1 Dascyllus trimaculatus
AGAATTTAAGCTTTCATTTGAGCTAAAGAACTTGAATTTAGGCCTCTCACAGAAACAGTTGCTCAGTTGTTGTTTGTTTGATAACTGATTGACTTGTATTTTCGTTTTGCTTACAAATGTGTCCACTGTGTTTTTACTTGGAACAGATTCCTGAAACACAGGACCACCAACACCGACTTGGACCGGATCGACGCAAATCTGTGGCAGCAAGCCATCAAATACACGGCGTACATTGGCTCGCTCCAAACACAACTGGCGAAGGGCGTCGGCAAAGAAATTGTGGCAAAGAGGTACGTGCAATGTCTTTCTAAAAGTCTTTTCCTAACACGTGCACCGTGCAAAAGCTTGAGCAGTTTGAGTAATTTTATTTTGTACTTTCACAGTGAAAGAATCATCCGAGCAGACTTGATGACCACCCCTAACGACTGCACAGCGGTCCTGGATGCAGTCAAGAACGACTTTTTGGCCATTGACATGAAGCTTGTGGCTCTGATGAACTGAAACTGGTTTTTCAACAGATTTGATTCTGCCCCCTCTCCAGCCCTTTTCACACCTCCTCAGAGCAGCTTCTCCCCCCCTGCCACATTCAGCCTGCTGAAGCAAACGACTCTATTCACAAAGACAAATGGTTGATTAACATGAGGCTTGTAGTTGTGCCACAAACCATGTGCTTGCAATGGCCAACCTAGTGTGGGCAACATTCATGCACGTTTGATCAGAGGTCATGACCTTTCCTTCTCCAGTTGTCTTAAAACCTCATCAAAATCCAAGTGTTTTAGCTCAAATGAAAGCTACAATGTATTTTCGCTTAGCATATGGGGTGATCCAGCCAGCCCCTCACCTACCAAATTTAATGTTAATTTAATGAACAGAAGACCATAGCAAAACTGACAGGGTGTCTGAATGTATATGGGCTGTGGTGAAGCAATACAGCAAAGTCTCCTGTGCATAATCAAATTTTATTTCTCTGCCAATTTAAAAAATAAACAAAAAAAAACAAAACACTGTGCAGTACTTTGATTAAATGAATAATCGAGGCTCTCAGTCGCTGTCGCTCCGCTCTCCTCTTTGCAGCAGTCTCTTTCCGCTGGAGGGCAGAGGAACCTCATGTTTCACCGACCCCTTGGACTGGTTTTGCTTTCTTTGTCCAGCAGCTCTAGACCATCTTTGATCTTCATCAGCAGCTCAGAGTTGACTTCACCTGTATAGTATAAGTAGCAGTTAGGTGAGAATTTAAGAAAAACTAATAAGACAAAGCTGTTTAACTCATTATACTACTCTATATAGTACTATATAGTACAGGCCAAAAAGGGTGGCTTTTTTGAAGAAACTAGAATATAAAACATGTTTTCAGCAGTTTCACCTTTTTTTGTTAAGTACATAACTCCACATGTGTTCATTCATAGTTTTGATGCCTGATGCAGTGAGAATCTACAATGTAAATAGTCATGAAAATGAAGAAAACGCATTGCTAATCATTTATGGCGAATCTGTGAGCATGACAAGGCACATTTTTGAACCCAAGAGCAGGTAAAGGTTGCTGTTTTTCTCCAGCTTCCATTCTTTATGTTGACTCTCTGTGTCTATCCTCATACTTAATGCCTAGACCGGGTTTTTTTCTGGCTTAGAAGGAGCATTTCAGGGGTGGATATACATGACAGTATGACCTGTGTTACCTTATTTGATCTCAGCATTTTCCTGCTATTTCAGACCATTTAATGAACAAAAACACACATTTAATGCTTAAGTAAATGAAACCCCAATTCTGAAAAGGTAGTTGAAAAATTGTGAAAGACTGCTGAAGGAAACCACTCTATTCCTTGTGAGGGATAGAAACAAGACAAATGGGTTGTTTTAAATGACTAACCCACCTGCTCACATTTTTGTCACTGACTTGCCGAGGGACACATTACACCAAGCCTGTAATGTGTCCCTCTGATCTGAGAACGAGCTGGTCTCTGCTTGGAGTCTCCTCATAACTTCTCACTGTCCAGATGAGAGAGGACCTCACAGAGTTGGTTGAGCAGGGCGCAGTGTTTGTGGGGGTTTCCTTCGAGCACTCCACTGAGACGTCTCAGGTACGAGTCCAGGTTTCCGAGAGATGCTGTCTCACCTGTACCTGGCAGGGGGACTGATGAGAGACTATTAACCAAAGTGTGTTTAATAGCCAGCAAGTGCTGGTGAAGAGCTTGGGTTCGCTTCTCGTTCTGCCAGCCCCTCACCTACCAAATCTCATGTTAATTTAATGAACAGAAGACCGTAGCAAAACTGACAGGGTGTCTGAATGTATATGGGCTGTGGTGAAGCAATACAGCAAGGTCTCCTGTGCATAATCAAATTTTATTTCTCTGCCAATTTAAAAAATAAACATAAAAAACATTATACTGCAGTTGACCCAACAAAAACACATGGGATGTCACAACTCTCAGTAGTCCAAATTGTCAATTTTCTTAAAAGAAAACCTCCCGGTAACACATGTTTTAGTGTCAAGAAAGGGAAGACTTTTTTTTTTTTAACACTGTGCAGTACTTTGAGTAAATGATCAGGCAGTACAGTTATAGGAACATTTCCCAAGGCAGGAGGTGATTTGGGGTTCTAATTGTGAGTAAAAAACCTGAAATAAACCTGATGGCTTGGAAGGAGAAAGAGATGTTTGTTTTCATAATTGAGGCTCTCAGTCGCTGTCTCTCCGCTCTCCTCTTTGCAGCAGTCTCTTTCCGCTGGAGGGCAGAGGAACCTCATGTTTCACCGACCCCTTGGACTGGTTTTGCTTTCTTTGTCCAGCAGCTCGAGACCATCTTTGATCTTCATCAGCAGCTCAGAGTTGACTTCAGCAGCTCAGAGTTGAATTCACCTGTATAGTACAAGTAGCAGTTAGGTGGTGATTTTGAGAGGAAAAATGTCCATCTTTGACATTTTAAAAACAGGTAAATGTTCTGTTAAGTACTTTTATGTTTCAAATAAATAAAGGAGCAACACCAAGAAAAATAAAAAAAAAAGATAACCAGTGGGATGTTGCTCTTCCATCCCTGAATGGCAGTCCACTCCTTTCTGGGGGTGGGACGATGGTGGAAGTGCACTGTGATGGAGAAAGAAAACAACCACAGTTAGTTCTTTCCAGGTTAATATTAATATCAATATTCAACAAAAGGAACAAGGAAAAGGGGGTGGTTTGTACCTGAGGTAGTGTTGATTAATACCAAGGGCGACGTCTGGCAAGGTTCCATAATGGCCCTTGTTCGTTGTCACTGACGTCCGGCAAGGGCTCATAATGGCCCTTGTTCGTTTATATATATATATATATATACAGTACTTCAGATTATGTTTTGATCAGCACATCAGCAGCACATATTGGTCAAAGTTTCAAAACTGAATACATTTTTCAACTGGGAAATGGACATCTCAGTTTCAGCTTTGCCAATGTTGGTGCACAGATCTTTGAAGTGGTTAGGGTTAGTTATTTTTCCAGTTTTGAAAAAAATGATTCAGTCCACCAAAAATAATATATATATATGTATATATATATATATATATATATATATATATATATATATATATATATATATATATAGGTGGTGATTTCCAGGACTAGTACGTTACTTGTCCTTCAACACAGTGCCATCTCACAAGCTCTCAGTCACAGGCTCCACACCTGGTGGTGCCCTTCCATTAGTTTCTTTAAGTAATTTCACTGGCGTTTTGGTCGCTTCAGAAAGCGGTTCACTTCGCCACAATCATAGTCATCATACCAGGTGCCAAACACAGAATGTCCTCTTCAGGTCCACAACCTTCCCTTTTATGGAAAAAAACAAATTCTCCCTGAAAGTTTGACTTTCCAACTCAGTGGACACACTGGCGTTTTGTGGTTCACTTCTCCACAGTCATAATCATCGTAGCGTATTCCGTAGAGGTACACAACCTTCCCACTTGTGAAAAAAACAAATTTTGCCATTTGTTTTCATTGGTAAAAAAAAAAGTTTCATTCAAGATGAAATGTGAGATTTTCTGAAAGAAAATGGAGGACATGGAGGACACATGTTTAGTGTGATAACATTACACTTATTCATTGTAACAAAAAGCACTGTAACAGCTTTAAATACCAGATGCTTCTTCTGACCACTGGAATCTGCCAGGGATACTTCACATAAGCTTTGACAACAGATTGAAATGACTCTGGGTGAGGTAAAATGGTCATGAGATCTAAAATGTTACAAAAGATGGACAAACATCCAATAAATACGCCAGCCTTAATCTGTAAGATATTTAAATTGCACACAGAGGAAGTGTTTATGAGAGAGCACATACCTTGCTGCTGAAGACACAGTGCATGACTGACAAGGCAGAGAGCCAGAGTGAGGCTTTCCCTGTACTGCCTCCTAGTGGTAGAAAACACTTAGTAAAATTCTCCCTGAACCATCTCCCATTGAATGTAGTGAATGGACAAGATGAAATATGAATCAAATTTCCTTAAATAATAGGAGGATGACAACTGTGTGTTTATTTGGACACTTCAGGGAATGGCCTTTCCAAAAATATACAACACGGCTGGAAAAGTGACACAAGGAAAAATCACAGTTAGTTCTTTCCAGGTTAATATTAATATCAATATTCAACAAAAGGAACAAGGAAAGGGGGGTTGTTTGTACCTGAGGTAGTGTTGATTAATGCCAAGGGCTCATAATGGCCCTTGTTCGTTGTCGCTGACGTCCGGGGTGACGGATGTTGAAGTGCTCACCTCAGGATCTGAATTCTCCTCCACGGTTTTCGTAAAATACAACTTCACCTGTATTTGAAGTAGCAGTTAGGTGGTGATTTCCAGGACTAGTACGTTACTTGTCCTTCAACACAGTGCCATCTCACAAGCTCTCAGTCACAGGCTCCACACCTGGTGGTGCCCTTCCATCAGTTTCTTTAAGTATCCTGGTGCTCAACTCTTAGGAGCTGTGATTAGTAGGTTTACATGTATCCACTCTGAAGTCTTAGGTGGAGTCCAACTCAGT
>JAMOIN010000026.1:0-23630 GCA_024666655.1 Dascyllus trimaculatus
AAAAATTTTGAAATAGTCATAGCGCCACCAACTGGCAAAAGGACGTTTTGGAATTACATTTGCCCATCCCATTGCCCTAAACTTGGTCAAATAATTCTGAAAATTGGTGTGATGAGTCTTCACACCATGATCATGGCACAGTGTGAACATTTTGCCATTTCATAAAACGCTGTTGCCGTGGCAACGCAAAGTTGATATGAAAAACAACTTGCCTTTGACAGCATTAGAATTATCAAAACATCACCAAAATTTGCACAAACATCACCACCAGCTGAAGGAAGAAAACTGTATGCATCTCAGCACAACACGTGCTATAGCGCCCCCTACAGCATTTTTAACAAACAGCCCCTGCAGTACATTTACCCTACGTCCACAAAATTTGGGGGACATATAGAACACATCAGGACGCACAAAAAATCCTCTTGGAGCCACGCCCTAAACCCAACAGGAAGTCCGCCATTTTGAATTAATTGGACAAATTTTGACGAATGTTGTTCATTTTTGAGAACTATCTCCTCCTAGGGGATAACTCGCACAGACCTCAAATTTGACCAGTATATACACCAGGACATTATGATCAAAAGTTATAAAAAGCTTCCTCCAATGTCAAGGGGCGTGGCCATAGCAACCCCCTGAAGTTTGATGCTTCGCCATGAAACATCAACTGCTGTGTAAATATCCTCTGCTTGCTCCAATCTGCCTCAAACTTTGCATGTTTAATCACACTCCTGCCCTGACCACAGCCATGTGCCAAAATACATTCACAGCTTGTGGCATAGCGCCCCCTGCAGCATTTTAAAAAATGGCCCACTCATCAAATTTAACCTACGTCTACAAAATTTGGCATGCATATGTAACACATCAGTGTCAACAAAAAAGTCTCTTGGAGCCATTCTCTAAGCCCAACAGGAAGTAGGCAATTTTGATTTCAATGTGGGATTTTTGCTGTTTTTGCTCATTTTCAGAAATTAATTGCTCACAGACGATAACTCCAAAACATCTGAAATTGTGCCCATATATGGAACACATCTTCAGGTTGAAAATATGTGAAAATCATATGCCAAACCCAAAGGGCGTGGCCATGGCGGCCGACTGAACTTTGATGCTTCGCCAGGAAGGAGGAAGTCTTGTTAAATCCCCTGTATGTGCTGCTATCTGCCTCAAACTTTAAATGTGTGATCAGGTTACAGCCCTGATGATTTCCATAGACCAATATACAGTCACAGTGATAGCGCCACCTGTTGGATGGACAGTAAGTGCTGCATAAACACTCTGTAATAATCCAATCTGGCAGAAATTTGACCTGTGTGTTCAGAATCCAGCCCTGGTAGCATTATTGGGCCTAAATGCGCTCCCGGTCGCAGCATCGACTGACGGACGTGCTTGGGGTCGCCGACCAGCAAGGGGTGCGAGGACCCGTTCATCGCTGCTTGCAGCTTTAATTAGGGCCCGAAGCACTACAGTGCGTAGGACCCTATTGTTCCTCTAGTGTTTGGCGGTTTGGCGGTTTGGCGGTTTCTTTTTCTTACGCCACTTTGAACCTCAATTTGACCCCCTAAACATGCTCAAAAACTCACCAAATTTTGCACACACATCAGGAATGGTGAAAAATTTGATATTTTGGGGGAATTACACAAATGAATGGCAAAATGACTCAATACCGCCACCTAGAAAATTGGGCTTTAGTGGAGTTAATACGGCTAGTTTCACGTAAACTCATGAAATTTGGTACACAGGTACAGTAGCCCGAGACAAAAACATTCCTGCTTTTAAAATTACAAAAAAGGCTCAACAGCGCCCCCTAGAGCACGTAGTGTGCAGGCATTGGAATTTATCGAACTCCTCCCAGGATTTTTATCCGATCTTCACCAAATTCGCTGTGTGGCATCTCGACCCATCCTGGATGAAAAGTTATTAAAATCTTGTGGCTGCGTCACACGGTGTGGGCGTAGCATGGCGGCCATTTTGAACGAAAAAGCTAAGCAGCGCCAACTAGAACACGTGGTGCGCAGGCAATGGAATTGAACAAACTCCTCCCAGGATTTTTATCCAATTTTCACCAAATTCGCTGTGTGGCATCTACACCCCTCCAGGATGAAAAGTTATTAAAATCTCATGGATACGTCACACGGTGTGGGCGTGGCATGGCGGCCATTTTGAACAAAAAAGCGTAACCTCGCCCACTTCAACACGTGGTGCGCGGGCATTGGAATTTAACGAACTCCTCCCAGGATTTTTCTTCGATCTTCACCAAATTCGCTGTGTGGCATCAAAACCCCTCCAGGATGAAAAGTTATTAAAATCTTGTGGCTGTGTCACACGGTGTAGGCGTGGCATGGCGGCCATTTTGAACAAAAAAGCTTAACCTCGCCCACTTCAACACGTGGTGCGCAGGCATTGGAATTTAACAAACTCGTCCCAGGATTTTTGGCCGATCTTCACCAAATTCGCTCTGTGGCATCTACACCCCTCAAGGATGAAAAGTTATTAAATTCTTGTGGCTGCGTCACACGGTGTGGGCGTGGCATCGCGGCCATTTTGAACAAAAAAGCTTAACATTGTACAATGGAAAACATTGTGCGCAGGCATTGGAATTTAACGAACTCCTCCCAGGATTTTTGTCCGATCTTCACCAAATTCGCTGTGTGGCATCTGCACCCCTCAAGGATGACAAATTATTAAAATCTCGTGGATATGTCACATGGTGTGGGCGTGGCATGGCGGCCATTTTGAACAAAAAATCTCAATGGCACCCCCTAGAAAATGCTGTGCGCAGGCATTGGAATTTAACAAACTCCTCCCAGGATTTTTGTTCGATCTTCACCAAATTTGCTGTGTGGCATCTACACCCCTCCACGATGAAAAGTTATTAAAATCTTGTGGCTGCATCACACGGTGTGGGCGTGGCATGGCGGCCATTTTGAAAAAAAAAGCTTAACATTGTACAATGGAACACGTTGTGCGCAGGCATTGGAATTTAACGAACTCCTCCCAGGATTTTTGTCCGATCTTCACCAAATTCACTGTGTGGCATCTAGACCCCTCCAGGATGAAAAGTTATTAAATTCTCGTGGATACGTCACATGGTGGTGGCGTGGCATGGCGGCCATTTTGAACAAAATCGCCATGTGGAACGAAATGGGTTTTGGAGGTGACGGGATCCATGTAAAATCACCAAATCCACACAAATCCTCATTAATATCAAGACCTAATATTTAATATACAATTCAGGAATGTACGTGGTCAAACGGCTCCACAGCGCCCCCTAGAAATATTCAAATACTCATATAAAATCACTGCTTTATCCTACAAACATAAAATTTGGTACATACAAACATAAAATTTGGTACATACATACAAGACCAAGACCAACAGATTTGCACAGTCGAAATTCTAATCGGCTCTACGGCGCCCCCTAGGCAAGGTCGTGTGGAGAGGAGTGCGGTGAGGAGCGAGGGCCCGTCTGACGCTGCTTGCAGCTTTAATTATTATTATTATTTTACCGCCAAATGAATTGCTTTTTTGAGGGCCTAAACATGCACCGATTCGCGTCAAAATCTGCACACACATCAGGACCGGTGAAAAATTTGATATTTTATGGGGTCTGTGCATGTGTGTCCCAAAATGGCTCCATAGCGCCCCCTGCAAAATTTAAAAAAGTGGTATTAGACTAACTGGAAGGACATTTCATCTACAGCTACAAAATTTGACAGGCATATTCAGCACATCAGGAAAGACAAAAAAGTCAATCATAGCCATGCTCTAAACCCAACAGGAAGTGACATATCTTGCGTTTACTGTGAAAAATCTGTTATGAACTCCTCCTAGGGGGTAAGTCTTAGAGACCTGAAATTTGGTCCGTACATATATCAGACCTTCCTGATGAAAAGTTATAAAAATCTTCTATGTCGGTCAAAGGGTGTGGCCATGGCAGCCCCCCCGATTTACTGATCCTTCGCCATGCAGCAGGAAGTGCAGGTCTAACTCTCTGAACATGCTCCAATCTGAATGAAACTTTACATGTAGGATCAAAGACCTGAGCTGATGTCATCCATATGATAATATTCACTCACAGTCATAGCGCCACCTTGTGGCAACAGGATTTTTGCTTTTTTAATACTTTTATGTACTGTTGTCAACCCGTTGTCCAGATTCACCTCAGACCTGCTGACATAAGCCTGAACACATTGATGATGAATCACAAAGAAAATGGTGACGTTTCATTTAAGGGCGTGTCTGTGGCAGCGTGGCGAATTTTGATGTTTCGCCATGAAATTTCAAGGGCCTATATCTCAGCTGAACAAGAACCTATCTGCTCCAAACTTCATATCCAGAATGTCATGCACAGTCTGAAGACATCCACACTCAAAAATTTTGAAATAGTCATAGCGCCACCAACTGGCAACGGGACGTTTTGGAATTACATTTGCCCATCCCATTGGCCTAAACTTGGTCAAATAATTCTGAAAATTGATGTGATGAGTCTTCACACCATGATCATGGCACAGTGTGAAGATTTTGGCATTTTATAAAACGCTGTTGCCGTGGCAACGCAAAGTTGATATGAAAAACAACTTGCCTTTGACAGCATTAGAATTATCCAAACATCACCAAAATTTGCACACACATCACCACCAGCTGAAGGAAGAAAACTGTATGCATCTCAGCACAACACGTGCTATAGCGCCCCCTACAGCATTTTTAACAAACAGCCCCTGCAGTACATTTAACCTACGTCCACAAAATTTGGGGGACATATAGAACACATCAGGACGCACAAAAAATCCTCTTGGAGCCACGCCCTAAACCCAACAGGAAGTCCGCCATTTTGAATTAATTGGACAAATTTGGACGAATGTTGTTCATTTTTGAGAACTATCTCCTCCTAGGGGATAAGTCATGCAGACCTCAAATTTGACCAGTATATACACCAGGACATTATGATCAAAAGTTATAAAAAGCTTCCTCCAATGTCAAAGGGCGTGGCCATAGCAACCCCCTGAAGTTTGATGCTTCGCCATGAAACATCAACTGCTGTGTAAATATCCTCTGCTTGCTCCAATCTGCCTCAAACTTTGCATGTTTAATCACACTCCTGCCCTGACCACATCCATGTGCCAAAATACATTCACAGCATGTGGCATAGCGCCCCCTGCAGCATTTTAAAAAATGGCCCACTCATCAAATTTAACCTACGTCTACAAAATTTGGCATGCATATGTAACACATCAGTGTCAACAAAAAAGTCTCTTGGAGCCATTCTCTAAGCCCAACAGGGAGTCGGCCATTTTGATTTCAATGTCGGATTTTTGCTGTTTTTGCTCATTTTCAGAAATTAATTGCTCACAGACGATAACTCCAAAACATCTGAAATTGTGCCAATGTATGGAACACATCTTCAGGTTCAAAATAGGTGGAAATCATATGCCAAACCCAAAGGGCGTGGCCATGGCGGCCGACTGAACTTTGATGCTTCGCCAGAAAGGAGGAAGTCTTGTTAAATCCCCTGTATGTGCTGCTATCTGCCTCAAACTTTAAATGTGTGATCAGGTTACAGCCCTGATGATTTCCATACACCAATATACAGTCACAGTGATAGCGCCACCTGTTGGATGGACAGTAAGTGCTGCATAAACAGTCTGTAATAATCCAATCTGGCAGAAATTTCACCTGTGTGTTCAGAATCCAGCCCTGGTTGCATTAGTGGGCCTAAATGCGCTCCCGGTCGCAGCATCGCCTGACGGACGTGCTTGGGGTCGCCGACCAGCAAGGGGTGCGAGGACCCGTTCATCGCTGCTTGCAGCTTTAATTATTATTATTATTATTATTATTATTATTTTACCGCCAAATGAATTGCTTTTTTGAGGGCCTAAACATGCACCGATTCGCGTCAAAATCTGCACACACATCAGGACCGGTGAAAAATTTGATATTTTATGGGGTCTGTGCATGTGTGTCCCAAAATGGCTCCATAGCGCCCCCTGCAAAATTTAAAAAAGTGGTATTAGACTAACTGGAAGGACATTTCATCTACAGCTACAAAATTTGACAGGCATATTCAGCACATCAGGAAAGACAAAAAAGTCAATCATAGCCATGCTCTAAACCAAACAGGAAGTGACATATCTTGCGTTAACTGTGAAATATCTGTGATGAACTCCTCCTAGGGGGTAAGTCTTAGAGACCTGAAATTTGGTCTGTAGATACAACAGACCTTCCTGATTAAAAGTTATAAAAGTCTTTTATGTCGGTCAAAGGGTGTGGCCATGGCAGCCCCCCGAAATACTGATCCTTCGCCATGCAACAGGAAGTGCAGGTCTAACTCTCTGAACATGCTCCAATCTGAATGAAACTTTACATGTAGGATCACAGACCTGAGCTGATGTCATCCATATGATAATATTCACTCACAGTCATAGCGCCACCTTGTGGCAACAGCAGTTTTGCTTTTTTTAATACTTTTATGTACTGTTGTCAACCCGTTGTTCAGATTCACCTCAGACCTGCTGACATAAGCCTGAACACATTGATGATGAATCACAGAGAAAATGGTGACGTGTCATTAAAAGGGCGTGTTTGTGGCGGCGTGGCGAATTTTGATGAAAATTCAAGGGCCTATATCTCAGCTGAACAAGAACCTATCTGCTCCAAACTTCATATCCAGAATGTCATGTCCAGTCTGAAGACATCCACACTCAAAAATTTTGAAATAGTCATAGCGCCACCAACTGGCAAAAGGACGTTTTGGAATTACATTTGCCCATCCCATTGCCCTAAACTTGGTCAAATAATTCTGAGAATTGGTGTGATGAGTCTTCACGCCATGATCATGGCACAGTGTGAAGATTTTGGCATTTTATAAAACGCTGTTGCCGTGGCAACGCAAAGTTGATATGAAAAACAACTTGCCTTTGACAGCATTAGAATTATCCAAACATCACCAAAATTTGCACACACATCACCACCAGCTGAAGGAAGAAAACTGTATGCATCTCAGCACAACACGTGCTATAGCGCCCCCTACAGCATTTTTAACAAACAGCCCCCGCACTACATTTAACCTACGTCCACAAAATCTGGGGGACATATAGAACACATCAGGACGCACAAAAAATCCTCTTGGAGCCATGCCCTAAACCCAACAGGAAGTCCGCCATTTTGAATTAATTGGACAAATTTTGACGAATGTTGTTCACTTTTGAGAACTATCTCCTCCTAGGGGATAACTGGCGCAGACCTCAAATTTGACCAGTATATACACCAGGACATTATGATCAAAAGTTATAAAAAGATTCTTTCAAGGTCAAAGGGCGTGGCCATAGCGACCCCCTGAAGTTTGATGCTTCGCCATGAAACATCAAGTGCTGTGTAAATATCCTCTGCTTGCTCCAATCTGCCTCAAACTTTGCATGTTTAATCACACTCCTGCCCTGACCACATCCATGTGCCAAAATACATTCACATCATGTGGCATAGCGCCCCCTGCAGCATTTTAAAAAATGGCCCGCTCATCAAATTTAACCTACGTCTACAAAATTTGGCATGCATATGTAACACATCAGTGTGAACAAAAAAGTCTCTTGGAGCCATTCTCTAAACCCAACAGGAAGTCGACCATTTGGATTTCAATGTGGGATTTTTGCTGTTTTTGCTCATTTTCAGAAATTAATTGCTCACAGACGATAACTCCAAAACATCTGAAATTGTGCCAATATATGGAACACATCTTCAGGTTGAAAATATGTGAAAATCGTATGCCAAACCCAAAGGGAGTGGCCATGGTGGCCGAATGAACTTTGATGCTTCGCCAGAAAGGAGGAAGTCTTGTTAAATCCCCTGTATGTGCTGCTATCTGCCTCAAACTTTAAATGTGTGATCAGGTTACAGCCCTGATGATTTCCATAGACCAATATACAGTCACAGTGATAGCGCCACCTGTTGGATGGACAGTAAGTGCTGCATAAACACTCTGTAATAATCCAATCTGGCAGAAATTTGACCTGTGTGTTCAGAATCCAGCCCTGGTAGCATTATTGGGCCTAAATGCGCTCCCGGTCGCAGCATCGCCTGACGGACGTGCTTGGGGTCGCCGACCAGCAAGGGGTGCGAGGACCCGTTCATCGCTGCTTGCAGCTTTAATTATTATTATTATTATTATTATTATTATTTTACCGCCAAATGAATTGCTTTTTTGAGGGCCTAAACATGCACCGATTCGCGTCAAAATCTGCACACACATCAGGACCGGTGAAAAATTTGATATTTTATAGGGTCTGTGTATGTGTGTTCCAAAATGGCTCCATAGCGCCCCCTGCAAAATTTTAAAAAGTGCTATTAGACTAACTGGAAGGACATTTCATCGATGGATACAAAATTTGGCAGGCATGTTCAGCACATCAGGAAAGACAAAAAAGTCAATCATAGCCATGCTCTAAACCCAACAGGAAGTGACATATCTTGCGTTAACTGTGAAAAATCTGTGATGAACTGCTCCTAGGGGGTAAGTCTTAGAGACCTGAAATTTGGTCCGTACATACAACTGACCTTCCTGATGAAAAGTTATCAAAGTCTTCTATGTCGATAAAAGGGTGTGGCCATGGCAGCCCCCCGAAATACTGATCCTTCGCCATGCAACAGGAAGTGCAGGTCTAACTCTCTGAACATGCTCCAATCTGAATGAAACTTTACATGTAGGATCACAGACCTGCGCTGATGTCATCCATATGATAATATTCACTCACAGTCATAGCGCCACCTTGTGGCAACAGGATTTTTGCTTTTTTAATACTTTTATGTACTGTTGTCAACCCGTTGTCCAGATTCACCTCAGACCTTCTGACATAAGCCTGAACACATTGATGATGAATCACAGAGACAATGGTGACGTGTCATCGAAGGGCGTGTCTGTGGCACCGTGGCGAATTTTGATGTTTCGCCATGAAAATTCAAGGGTCTATATCTCAGCTGAACAAGAACCTATCTGCTCCAAACTTCACATTCAGAATGTCATGTACAGTCTGAAGACATCCACACTAAAAAATTTTGAAATAGTCATAGCGCCACCAACTGGCAACAGGATGTTTTGGAATTACATTTGCCCATCCCATTGCCCTAAACTTAGTCAAATAATTCTGAAAATTGGTGTGATGAGTCTTCACACCATGATCATGGCACAGTGTGAAGACTTTGCCATTTCATGAAATGCTGTTGCCGTGGCAACGCAAAGTTGATATGAAAACAACCTGCCTTTGACAGCATTAGAATTATCAAAACATCACCAAAATTTGCACACACATCACCACCAGCTGAAGGAAGAAAACTGTATGCATCTCAGCACAGCACGTGTTATAGCGCCCCCTACAGCATTTTTAACAAACAGCCCCTGCAGTACATTTAACCTACGTCCACAAAATTTGGGGGACATATAGAACACATCAGGACGCACAAAAAATCCTCTTGGAGCCACGCCCTAAACCCAACAGGAAGTCCGCCATTTTGAATTAATTGGACAAATTTGGACGAATGTTGTTCATTTTTGAGAACTATCTCCTCCTAGGGGATAAGTCATGCAGACCTCAAATTTTACCAGTATATACACCAGGACATTATGATCAAAAGTTATAAAAAGCTTCCTCCAATGTCAAAGGGCGTGGCCATAGCAACCCCCTGAAGTTTGATGCTTCGCCATGAAACATCAACTGCTGTGTAAATATCCTCTGCTTGCTCCAATCTGCCTCAAACTTTGCATGTTTAATCACACTCCTGCCCTGACCACATCCATGTGCCAAAATACATTCACAGCTTGTGGCATAGCGCCCCCTGCAGCATTTTAAAAAATGGCCCACTCATCAAATTTAACCTACGTCTACAAAATTTGGCATGCATATGTAACACATCAGTGTGAACAAAAAAGTCTCTTGGAGCCATTCTCTAAGCCCAACAGGAAGTCGGCCATTTTGATTTCAATGTGGGATTTTTGCTGTTTTTGCTCATTTTCAGAAATTAATTGCTCACAGACGATAACTCCAAAACATCTGAAATTGTGCCCATATATGGAACACATCTTCAGGTTGAAAATATGTGAAAATCATATGCCAAACCCAAAGGGCGTGGCCATGGCGGCCGACTGAACTTTGATGCTTCGCCAGAAAGGAGGAAGTCTTGTTAAATCCCCTGTATGTGCTGCTATCTGCCTCAAACTTTAAATGTGTGATCAGGTTACAGCCCTGATGATTTCCATAGACCAATATACAGTCACAGTGATAGCGCCACCTGTTGGATGGACAGTAAGTGCTGCATAAACAGTCTGTAATAATCCAATCTGGCAGAAATTTCACCTGTGTGTTCAGAATCCAGCCCTGGTTGCATTAGTGGGCCTAAATGCGCTCCCGGTCGCAGCATCGCCTGACGGACGTGCTTGGGGTCGCCAACCAGCAAGGGGTGCGAGGACCCGTTCATCGCTGCTACAGCTTTAATTAGGGTCCGAGCACCGAATGGTGCGAAGACCCTATTGGAATGCTAGAGATTATTATTAGGGCCCGAAGCACTACAGTGCGTAGGACCCTATTGTTCCTCTAGTGTTTGGCGGTTTGGCGGTTTGGCGGTTTAGCGGTTTGGCGGTTTCTTTTTCTTACGCCACTTTGAACCTCAATTTGACCCCCTAAACATGCTCAAAAACTCACCAAATTTGGCACACACATCAGGACTGGTGAAAAATTTGATATTTTGGGGGAATTACATATATGAATGGCAAAATGACTCAATAGCGCCACCTAGAAAATTGGGCTTTAGTGGAGTTAATACGGCTAGTTTCACGTAAACTCATGAAATTTGGTACACAGGTACAGTAGCCCGAGACAAAAACATTCCTGCTTTTAAAATTTCAAAAAAGGCTCAACAGCGCCCCCTAGAGCACGTGGTGTGCAGGCATTGGAATTTATCGAACTCCTCCCAGGATTTTTATCCGATCTTCACCAAATTCGCTGTGTGACATCGAGACCCATCCAGGATGAAAAGTTATTAAAATCTTGTGGCTGCGTCACACGGTGTGGGCGTGGCATGGCGGCCATTTTGAACAAAAAATCTCAATGGCACCCCCTAGAAAATGCTGTGCGCAGGCATTGGAATTTAACAAACTCCTCCCAGGATTTTTGGCCGATCTTCACCAAATTGGCTGTGTGGCATCTACACCCCTCTAGGATGAAAAGTTATTAAAATCTTGTGGCTGTGTCACACGGTGTGGGCGTGGCATGGCGGCCATTTTGAACAAAAAAGCTTAACATTGTACAATGGAACACGTTGTGCGCAGGCATTGGAATTTAACGAACTCCTCCCAGGATTTTTGTCCGATCTTCACCAAATTCACTGTGTGGCATCTAGACCCCTCCAGGATGAAAAGTTATTAAATTCTCGTGGATACGTCACATGGTGGTGGCGTGGCATGGCGGCCATTTTGAACAAAATCGCCATGTGGAACGAAATGGGTTTTGGAGGTGAAGGGATCCATGTAAAATCACCAAATCCACAGAAATCCTCATTAATCTCAAGACCTAATATTTAATATACAACTCAGGAATGGACGTGGTCAAACGGCTCCACAGCGCCCCCTAGAAATATTCAAATAGTCATATAAAATCACTGCTTTATCTTACAAACATAAAATTTGGTACATACAAACATAAAATTTGGTACATACATACAAGACCAAGACCAACAGATTTGCACAGTCGAAATTCTAATCGGCTCTACGGCGCCCCCTAGACAAGGTCGTGTGGAGAGGAGTGCAGTGAGGAGCGAGGGCCCGTCCGACGCTGCTTGCAGCTTTAATTAGGGTCCGAGCACCGAATGGTGCGAAGACCCTATTGTAATGCTAGAGATTATTATTATTATTATTATTATTTTACCGCCAAATGAATTGCTTTTTTGAGGGCCTAAACATGCACCGATTCGCGTCAAAATCTGTACACACATCAGGACCGATGAAAAATTTGATATTTTATGGGGTCTGTGCATGTGTGTCCCAAAATGGCTCCATAGCGCCCCCTGCAAAATTTAAAAAAGTGGTATTAGACTAACTGGAAGGACATTTCATCTACAGCTACAAAATTTGACAGGCATATTCAGCACATCAGGAAAGACAAAAAAGTCAATCATAGCCATGCTCTAAACCCAACAGGAAGTGACATATCTTGCGTTTACTGTGAAAAATCTGTGATGAACTCCTCCTAGGGGGTAAGTCTTAGAGACCTGAAATTTGGTCTGTACATACAACTGACCTTCCTGATGAAAAGTTATCAAAGTCTTCTATGTCGGTCAAAGGGTGTGGCCATGGCAGCCCCCCCGAATTACTGATCCTTCGCCATGCAACAGGAAGTGCAGGTCTAACTCTCTGAACATGCTCCAATCTGAATGAAACTTTACATGTATGATGACAGACCTGAGCTGATGACATCCATATGATAATATTCATTCACAGTCATAGCGCCACCTTGTGGCAACAGGATTTTTGCTTTTTTAATACTTTTATGTACTGTTGTCAACCCGTTGTCCAGATTCACCTCAGACCTTCTGACATAAGCCTGAACACATTGATGATGAATCACAGAGACAATGGTGACGTGTCATCGAAGGGCGTGTCTGTGGCACCGTGGCGAATTTTGATGTTTCGCCATGAAATTTCAAGGGTCTATATCTCAGCTGAACAAGAACCTATCTGCTCCAAACTTCATATCCAGAATGTCATGTCCAGTCTGAAGACATCCACACTCAAAAATTTTGAAATAGTCATAGCGCCACCAACTGGCAAAAGGACGTTTTGGAATTACATTTGCCCATCCCATTGCCCTAAACTTGGTCAAATAATTCTGAGAATTGGTGTGATGAGTCTTCACGCCATGATCATGGCACAGTGTGAAGATTTTGGCATTTTATAAAACGCTGTTGCCGTGGCAACGCAAAGTTGATATGAAAAACAACTTGCCTTTGACAGCATTAGAATTATCCAAACATCACCAAAATTTGCACACACATCACCACCAGCTGAAGGAAGAAAACTGTATGCATCTCAGCACAACACGTGCTATAGCGCCCCCTACAGCATTTTTAACAAACAGCCCCTGCAGTACATTTAACCTACGTCCACAAAATTTGGGGGACATATAGAACACATCAGGACGCACAAAAAATCCTCTTGGAGCCACGCCCTAAACCCAACAGGAAGTCCGCCATTTTGAATTAATTGGACAAATTTTGACGAATGTTGTTCATTTTTGAGAACTATCTCCTCCTAGGGGATAAGTCATGCAGACCTCAAATTTGACCAGTATATACACCAGGACATTATGATCAAAAGTTATAAAAAGCTTCCTCCAATGTCAAAGGGCGTGGCCATAGCAACCCCCTGAAGTTTGATGCTTCGCCATGAAACATCAACTGCTGTGTAAATATCCTCTGCTTGCTCCAATCTGCCTCAAACTTTACATGTTTAATCACACTCCTGCCCTGACCACATCCATCTGCCAAAATACATTCACAGCTTGTGGCATAGCGCCCCCTGCAGCATTTTAAAAAATTGCCCACTCATCAAATTTAACCTAAGTCTACAAAATTTGGCATGCATATTTAGCACATCAGTGTGAACAAAAAAGTCTCTTGGAGCCATTCTCTAAACCCAACAGGAAGTCGGCCATTTGGACTTCAATGTTGGATTTTTGCTGTTTTTGGTCATTTTCAGAAATTAATTGCTCACAGACGATAACTCCAAAACATCTGAAATTGTGCCAATGTATGGAACACATCTTCAGGTTCAAAATAGGTGGAAATCATATGCCAAACCCAAAGGGCGTGGCCATGGCGGCCGACTGAACTTTGATGCTTCGCCAGAAAGGAGGAAGTCTTGTTAAATCCCCTGTATGTGCTGCTATCTGCCTCAACCTTTAAATGTGTGATCAGGTTACAGCCCTGATGATTTCCATACACCAATATACAGTCACAGTGATAGCGCCACCTGTTGGATGGACAGTAAGTGCTGCATAAACACTCTGTAATAATCCAATCTGGCAGAAATTTGACCTGTGTGTTCAGAATCCAGCCCTGGTTGCATTCATGGGCCTAAATGCGCTCCCGGTCGCAGCATCGCCTGACGGACGTGCTTGGGGTCGCCGACCAGCAAGGGGTGCGAGGACCCGTTCATCGCTGCTTGCAGCTTTAATTATTATTATTTTACCGCCAAATGAATTGCTTTTTTGAGGGCCTAAACATGCACCGATTCGCGTCAAAATCTGCACACACATCAGGACCGGTGAAAAATTTGATATTTTATGGTGTCTGTGCATGTGTGTCCCAAAATGGCTCCATAGCGCCCCCTGCAAAATTTTAAAAAGTGGTATTAGACTAACTGGCAGGACATTTCATCTACAGCTACAAAATTTGGCCAGCATATTCAGCACATCAGGAAAGACAAAAAAGTCAATCATAGCCATGCTCTAAACCCAACAGGAAGTGACATATCTTGCGTTAACTGTGAAAAATCTGTGATGAACTGCTCCTAGGGGGTAAGTCTTAGAGACCTGAAATTTGGTCCGTACATACAACTGACCTTCCTGATGAAAAGTTATCAAAGTCTTCTATGTCGATAAAAGGGTGTGGCCATGGCAGCCCCCCGAAATACTGATCCTTCGCCATGCAACAGGAAGTGCAGGTCTAACTCTCTGAACATGCTCCAATCTGAATGAAACTTTACATGTAGGATCACAGACCTGAGCTGATGTCATCCATATGATAATATTCACTCACAGTCATAGCGCCACCTTGTGGCAACAGGAGTTTTGCTTTTTTAATACTTTTATGTACTGTTGTCAACCCGTTGTCCAGATTCACCTCAGACCTTCTGACATAAGCCTGAACACATTGATGATGAATCACAGAGATGTGAAGATTTTGGCATTTTATAAAACGCTGTTGCCGTGGCAACGCAAAGTTGATATGAAAAACAACTTGCCTTTGACAGCATAAGAATTATCAAAACATCACCAAAATTTGCACACACATCACCACCAGCGAAAGGAAGAAAACTGTATGCATCTCAGCACAGCACGTGCTATAGCGCCCCCTACAGCATTTTTAACAAACAGCCCCTGCAGTACGTTTAACCTATGTCCACAAAATTTGGGGGACATATAGAACACATCAGGACGCACAAAAAATCCTCTTGGAGCCATGCCCTAAACCCAACAGGAAGTCCGCCATGTTGAATTAATTGGACAAATTTTGACGAATGTTGTTCATTTTTGAGAACTATCTCCTCCTAGGGGATAACTCGCACAGACCTCAAATTTGACCAGTATATACACCAGGACATTATGATCAAAAGTTATAAAAAGATTCCTCCAATGTCAAAGGGTGTGTCTGTGGCGGCGTGGCGAACTTCGATGTCTCGCCATGACTACTAAAGTGTTTATATCTCAGCTGTACATGATCCGATCTGGCCCAAATTTCATGTGCTGGACAACAGTCCACTTCTGAACACATCCACATTTTAAAATTTAGTCATAGTCATAGCGTCACCTAGTGGTAAAAGGATTCTCTCTAACGAGGACATTTGTCCTTACCACTGCTCCATACTTTGTGATATCATCCTGAAATTTGTCCAGTATATACAACAGGCCTTAAAGATGAGAAGTTATCAAAATCTTCCACAAAAGTCAAAGGATGTGCGTGTGGTGGCCCTCTGACCTTTATGTACTTTTACCATTGTACAGCAGCTCTGGATTAAATCCAGATAAATGGTACAACGCTGACACCTACTGTTCAAATCGTATAAATGCAGGTCTGTGTCATTGTAGAAAAATCCCTCTGTTTCAATACATTTTAATGTATTATTATTATTTGGTTGACCGT
The DNA here is from genome assembly GCA_024666655.1 of Dascyllus trimaculatus. Lineage (NCBI taxonomy): Eukaryota > Metazoa > Chordata > Actinopteri > Pomacentridae > Dascyllus > Dascyllus trimaculatus. The sequence continues at coordinate 15,898 of JAMOIN010000026.1, forward strand.
ATTCAACTGAAATTTGGTGACATAAGCCTCAAGACGTTGATGATGATTCATGGAGAAAACTGTGACTGTGGCGGCGTGGCGAACTTGATGTCTCGTCATGACTACTAAAATGTTTATATCTCAGCTGTACATGATCCAATCTATCCCAAATTGTATATTCTGGACAAGAGTCCACTTCTGAACACATCCACATTTTAAAATTTAGTCATAGTCATAGCACCACCGATTGGTAACAGGAACTTAAAGACAGTATATTTGCAGGTATCATTGCTTCAAACTTTGCAATATAAGCAATATATATATAAAGCTGACGTGCAAAAGCTCATGTCTCTCCCAAAACCTTTCACTCATGTTTTAAAACTAAATTTCTTTCTCATATAAATAGTCAGTGCCACCAAAAATGCACTGACTATTCTCAATTGCTTTGGCTCATTTCTTGAAACAGACCAGACGTTCTCAACACTCTTGGTGCTTTTGCCAAAATAACCTGGATGGTTCAGCACAACACCATGGTTCACCTGCAAAAGCTCATATCTCTCCCAAAACAGTTCACACGACTGGTCAAAACTAAATTCTATTCTCATATAAATAGTCAGTGCCTCCAAAATTCATTGTCCCTTTGGCATTGTGTGAGCACTCTTATAAATGTCTATTCATATAATGGTTTGTGTCATTTGAAAACAAAATAGCATTTTGAGAAGTAATAACATCATTTTGAATGTAAAGTTTCAATTGAAGGAGAATTGAGGGCTTTTGCTCATTGTGTGTGTGTGTTTTCTGATTTGTATGCAGAGTTCTGAAATATGAGGCATGCTTTCACAAAATGTGTGTAAACAATCGAGAAAACTGTATTGACACACATAAAGTAACTTTCATACATCAGAGTAAAAAGAAAATCTATACATCATTACATACTGTAATACAAACACATAAACAAAAAACAAGGAACATTATATGGAGCCTACAGTGCTGTAAATAAAGCTGTCCTCACCGTCCCTCTCCTGGCCACCGTATGTTCATGACTAATCCTGACAACTGAACAGACTATTGTGCATGTGATGACTTACACAATGAAATGATGCTGACATGTTTTGGAGTGAACGACCATTAGACTGAGAAGTCAACAATCAGTTTAGATCAACAAGATCTATTCACTTGGAAATTGTGCTAAATGAAGGCTACCTGTACTGAATCATTTGCAAAGATGTACTGAGACATCGAGACATGAACTAAGATGTTTGCAATTTGATGAAATGAAGGACAAATTCCAGTCTGTTGTGAACAATTGCCAAGTAGTTTGGACGTTTGTCCATGTTGTTTTGAGAATGTAATTTTAGTTTCGAGAAATGAGCCAAACCTATGGAGAAAAACTGTACAAACAACGATATATCAAATATGTATTTCAACTAGTTTAATTATACATTCGTCAATATTCATATCATCACAGATTGTAGCTAGAAAAGCACCCAGAGAGCACAGACCTCCGCCAAGCAGCTCCAGTCCACCCCAACACAATCTCCCAACGACAAAGTATACTTAAAAAACACTCAACATCTTTGTGCTATATATGTGCTATATATGTGCTCCGTCCTACCACAAGGTGGCACTGCAGGGCTTTCTAACACTCCCAATGTTAAAAATCTTTTAAAAAATTCCCAGATCCAGATAGTGATCTGGATCACTCCCAAAACTCAATCATTTGTTCCTTGTCCCATTTCACAGGGGTTGAGGGGGGCAACTTCCACTTCATTTCATGTGCACTCAATATGACCACCTATGGCCGGAATAGGTACAAATGATTATGTCTTCTTTGTCTTTTTTTTAAATCATGAAAAAAAAAAGTTTTTAAACTAGTTTAAATATGTCCAAGGTACATGGTGGCGTGTCACTGCCATTTATAAATATAAATCTTGCATCCAACACTGAGCTATTAGAATGATTCACAGATTCATGTTTTTAATTTAAATGTGCATGGTTATTTGGCTGACATGTACTTGTGATATGTATAATAACAATAAATTATTATTACTATTGCTACTGCTTATGCCAGCAGTGTTCAATATTTTCAGGCCAACAACCCCCAAACTGATATATAGATGGAGCAGGGATCTCCTACGATACACCTTATATAATATTGTTTAACCCCTTAACGCCTGAATTTATATACAAGTATGTTAAAAAAATTGTTTTGTGTTTTTGCCTTTATGTAGGTGTCACATGAGGGTTGAGATTGTTAAGTTGATTATAGCACAAAAATTAAAGCTGCAAGCAGCGATGAACGGGTCCTCGCACCCCTTGCTGGTCGGCGACCCCAAGCACGTCCGTCAGGCGATGCTGCGACCGGGAGCGCATTTAGGCCCATGAATGCAACCAGGGCTGGATTCTGAACACACAGGTCAAATTTCTGCCAGATTGGATTATTACAGAGTGTTTATGCAGCACTTACTGTCCATCCAACAGGTGGCGCTATCACTGTGACTGTATATTGGTGTATGGAAATCATCAGGGCTGTAACCTGATCACACATTTAAAGTTTGAGGCAGATAGCAGCACATACAGGGGATTTAACAAGACTTCCTCCTTTCTGGCGAAGCATCAAAGTTCATTCGGCCACCATGGCCACGCCCTTTGGGTTTGGCATACGATTTTCACATATTTTCAACCTGAAGATGTGTTCCATATATTGGCACAATTTCAGATGTTTTGGAGTTATCGTCTGTGAGCAATTAATTTCTGAAAATGACCAAAAACAGCAAAAATCCAACATTGAAGTCCAAATGGCCGACTTCCTGTTGGGTTTAGAGAATGGCTCCAAGAGACTTTTTTGTTCACACTGATGTGCTAAATATGCATGCCAAATTTTGTAGACGTAGGTTAAATTTGATGAGTGGGCAATTTTTTAAAATGCTGCAGGGGGCGCTATGCCACAAGCTGTGAATGTATTTTGGCAGATGGATGTGGTCAGGGCAGGAGTGTGATTAAACATGCAAAGTTTGAGGCAGATTGGTGAATGCAGAAGATATTTACACAGCAGTTGATATTTCATGGCGAAAGATCAAACTTCAGGGGGTCGCTATGGCCACGCCCTTTGACACTGGAGGAAGCTTTTTATAACTTTTGATCATAATGTCCTGGTGTATATACTGGTCAAATTTGAGGTCTACGTGAGTTATCCCCTAGGAGGAGATAGTTCTCAAAAATGAACAACATTCGTCAAAATTTGTCCAATTAATTCAAAATGGCGGACTTCCTGTTGGGTTTAGGGCATGGCTCCAAGAGGATTTTTTGTGCGTCCTGATGTGTTCTATATGTCCCCCAGATTTTGTGGACGTAGGTTAAATGTACTGCAGGGGCTGTTTGTTAAAAATGCTGTAGGTGGCGCTATTGCAGGTGCTGTGCTGAGATGCATACAGTTTTCTTCCTTCAGCTGGTGGTGATGTGTGTGCAAATTTTGGTGATGTTCGGATAATTCTAATGCTGTCAAAGGCAAGTTGTTTGTCATATCAACTTTGCGTTGCCACGGCAACAGCGTTTTATAAAATGCCAAAATCTTCACACTGTGCCATGATCATGGCGTGAAGACTCATCACACCAATTCTCAGAATTATTTGACCAAGTTTAGGGCAATGGGATGGGCAAATGTAATTCCAAAACGTCCTTTTGCCAGTTGGTGGCGCTATGACTATTTCAAAATTTTTGAGTGTGGATGTCTTCAGACTGGACATGACATTCTGGATATGAAGTTTGGAGCAGATAGGTTCTTGTTCAGCTGAGATATAGACCCTTGAATTTTCATGGCGAAACATCAAAATTCGCCACGGTGCCACAGACACGCCCTTCGATGACACGTCACCATTGTCTCTGTGATTCATCATCAATGTGTTCAGGCTTATGTCAGAAGGTCTGAGGTGAATCTGGACAACGGGTTGACAACAGTACATAAAAGTATTAAAAAAGCAAAAATCCTGTTGCCACAAGGTGGCGCTATGACTGTGAATGAATATTATCATATGGATGTCATCAGCTCAGGTCTGTCATCATACATGTAAAGTTTCATTCAGATTGGAGCATGTTCAGAGAGTTAGACCTGCACTTCCTGTGGCATGGCGAAGGATCAGTATTTCGGGGGGGCTGCCATGGCCACACCCTTTGACCGACATAGAAGATTTTTATAACTTTTCATCAGGAAGGTCGGTTGTATGTACAGACCAAATTTCAGGTCTCTAAGACTTACCCCCTAGGAGGAGTTCATCACAGATATTTCACAGTTAACGCAAGATATGTCACTTCCTGTTTGGTTTAGAGCATGGCTATGATTGACTTTTTTGTCTTTCCTGATGTGCTGAATATGCCTGTCAAATTTTGTAGCTGTAGATGAAATGTCCTTCCAGTTAGTCTAATACCACTTTTTTAAATTTTGCAGGGGGCGCTATGGAGCCATTTTGGGACACACATGCACAGACACCATAAAATATCAAATTTTTCACCGGTCCTGATGTGTGTGCAGATTTTGACGCGAATCGGTGCATGTTTAGGCCCTCAAAAAAGCAATTCATTTGGCGGTAAAATAATAATAATAATAATAATAATAATTAAAGCTGCAAGCAGCGTCAGACGGGCCCTCGCTCCTCACCGCACTCCTCTCCACACGACCTTGCCTAGGGGGCGCCGTAGAGCCGATTAGAATTTCGACTGTGCAAATCTGTTGGTCTTGGTCTTGTATGTATGTACCAAATTTTATGTTTGTATGTACCAAATTTTATGTTTGTAAGATAAAGCAGTGATTTTATATGACTATTTGAATATTTCTAGGGGGCGCTGTGGAGCCGTTTGACCACGTACATTCCTGAATTGTATATTAAATATTAGGTCTTGAGATTAGTGAGGATTTGTGTGGATTTGGTGATTTTACATGGATCCCTTCACCTCCAAAACCCATTTCGTTCCACATGGCGATTTTGTTCAAAATGGCCGCCATGCCACGCCACCACCATGTGACGTATCCACGAGAATTTAATAACTTTTCATCCTGGAGGGGTCTAGATGCCACACAGTGAATTTGGTGAAGATCGGCCAAAAATCCTGGGAGGAGTTCGTTAAATTCCAATGCCTGCGCACAATGTGTTCCATTGTACAATGTTCAGCTTTTTTGTTCAAAATGGCCGCGATGCCACGCCCACACCGTGTGACGCAGCCACAAGAATTTAATAACTTTTCATCCTGGAGGGGTGTAGATGCCACAGAGCGAATTTGGTGAAGATCGGCCAAAAATCCTGGGAGGAGTTCGTTAAATTCCAATGCCTGCGCACCACGTGTTGAAGTGGGCGAGGTTACGCTTTTTTGTTCAAAATGGCCGCCATGCCACGCCCACACCGTGTGACGTATCCATGAGATTTTAATAACTTTTAATCCTGGAGGGGTGTAGATGCCACACAGCGAATTTGGTGAAAATTGGATAAAAATCCTGGGAGGAGTTTGTTAAATTCCAATGCCTGTGCACCACGTGTTCTAGTTGGCGCTGTTTAGCTTTTTTGTTCAAAATGGCCGCCATGCCACGCCCACATCGTGTGTCGCAGCCACAAGATTTTAATAACTTTTCATCCTGGATGGGTCTAGATGCCACACAGCGAATTTGGTGAAGATCGGATAAAAATCCTGGGAGGAGTTCGATAAATTCCAATGCCTGCACACTACTTGCTGTAGGGGGCGCTGTTGAGCCTTTTTTTGAAATTTTAAAAGCAGGAATGTTTTTGTCTCGGGCTACTGTACCTGTGTTCCAAATTTCATGAGTTTACGTGAAACTAGCCGTATTAACTCCACTAAAGCCCAATTTTCTAGGTGGCGCTATTGAGTCATTTTGCCATTCATATGTGTAATTCCCCCACAATATCAAATTTTTCACCATTCCTGATGTGTGTGCAAAATTTGGTGAGTTTTTGAGCATGTTTAGGGGGTCAAATTGAGGTTCAAAGTGGCGTAAGAAAAAGAAACCGCCAAACCGCCAAACCGCCAAACCGCTAAACCGCCAAACCGCCAAACACTAGAGGAACAATAGGGTCCTACGCACTGTAGTGCTTCGGGCCCTAATTAAAGCTGCAAGCAGCGATGAACGGGTCCTCGCACCCCTTGCTGGTCGGCGACCCCAAGCACGTCCGTCAGGCGATGCTGCGACCGGGAGCGCATTTAGGCCCATGAATGCAACCAGGGCTGGATTCTGAACACACAGGTCAAATTTCTGCCAGATTGGATTATTACAGAGTGTTTATGCAGCACTTACTGTCCATCCAACAGGTGGCGCTATCACTGTGACTGTATATTGGTGTATGGAAATCATCAGGGCTGTAACCTGATCACACATTTAAAGGTTGAGGCAGATAGCAGCACATACAGGGGATTTAACAAGACTTCCTCCTTTCTGGCGAAGCATCAAAGTTCATTCGGCCACCATGGCCACTCCCTTTGGGTTTGGCATACGATTTTCACATATTTTCAACCTGAAGATGTGTTCCATATATTGGCACAATTTCAGATGTTTTGGAGTTATCGTCTGTGAGCAATTAATTTCTGAAAATGACCAAAAACAGCAAAAATCCAACATTGAAGTCCAAATGGCCGACTTCCTGTTGGGTTTAGAGAATGGCTCCAAGAGACTTTTTTGTTCACACTGATGTGCTAAATATGCATGCCAAATTTTGTAGACTTAGGTTAAATTTGATGAGTGGGCAATTTTTTAAAATGCTGCAGGGGGCGCTATGCCACAAGCTGTGAATGTATTTTGGCAGATGGATGTGGTCAGGGCAGGAGTGTGATTAAACATGTAAAGTTTGAGGCAGATTGGAGCAAGCAGAGGATATTTACACAGCAGTTGATGTTTCATGGCGAAGCATCAAACTTCAGGGGGTCGCTATGGCCACGCCCTTTGACATTGGAGGAAGCTTTTTATAACTTTTGATCATAATGTCCTGGTGTATATACTGGTCAAATTTGAGGTCTGCGCCAGTTATCCCCTAGGAGGAGATAGTTCTCAAAAGTGAACAACATTCGTCAAAATTTGTCCAATTAATTCAAAATGGCGGACTTCCTGTTGGGTTTAGGGCATGGCTCCAAGAGGATTTTTTGTGCGTCCTGATGTGTTCTATATGTCCCCCAGATTTTGTGGACGTAGGTTAAATGTACTGCAGGGGCTGTTTGTTAAAAATGCTGTAGGTGGCGCTATTGCAGGTGCTGTGCTGAGATGCATACAGTTTTCTTCCTTTCGCTTGTGGTGATGTGTGTGCAAATTTTGGTGATGTTCGGATAATTCGAATGCTGTCAAAGGCAAGTTGTTTGTCATATCAACTTTGCTTTGCCACGGCAACAGCGTTTTATAAAATGCCAAAATCTTCACACTGTGCCATGATCATGGCGTGAAGACTCATCACACCAATTCTCAGAATTATTTGACCAAGTATAGGGCAATGGGATGGGCAAATGTAATTCCAAAACATCCTGTTGCCAGTTGGTGGCGCTATGACTATTTCAAATGTTTTTAGTGTGGATGTCTTCAGACTGGACATGACATTATGGATATGAAGTTTGGAGCAGATAGGTTCTTGTTCAGCTGAGATATAGACCCTCGAATTTTCATGGCGAAACATCAAAATTCGCCACGGTGCCACAGACACGCCCTTCGATGACACGTCACCATTGTCTCTGTGATTCATCATCAATGTGTTCAGGCTTATGTCAGAAGG
>JAMOIN010000125.1:0-23616 GCA_024666655.1 Dascyllus trimaculatus
TGGCAGCAGGGCTTTGTTAAAAAACTGACACTGCAATATATGTTGAAAATACCAGGAATTTCATCTACATGGACTGTTTTCGTTGAATGGAGCATTTAAAACATCCCAGCTGATCGTGCTCATTTAACTTGGGAGAGCCGAAGTCATGATCGTGATCAGTGTTGAATTTATCGCACGTGTGTCAACAACCTCTGAGCCTTTTAAATAAAGCTGTAAAAACAACACAGCATACCCAAGAACCCTTCAATCACAGTAAATGATGTTCCATCAGACAAACGTCTCTGTTAGATTAGTCACAGAAAATAACAACTGTGTGAGTTTTATGCTGAAATGATATATCATGCAGCCCTAGTTACCACTGACAGTAACCTCCTAGTTTCTACTTGCAAATCACAAAGAATTATAACCTAGCATTAAGGTTTTTGGGCCATTCAGTGATTTATTTTGCTATTTAATGTATGGATGAGTTTCAGACACTCTTATCAAACACGTTGCCGGCCATATCCATCAACTGCAGCTCAAAACAAACGTATGTCAAGAAAAATCCTTCTTAGTTCTTTTCCTCACACTTCCTGATAACGCTGGATGTTGCATCTTGACTGCAGAGGCGTTTGAGCTTTTCTGTAATACTATTCTAAGTCTGGGATTACTTTTTTCAGCTCTAAATAGTGGGGTTTTTTTCCAGGTTGCACACTGCACTACCGACCTCTAGCAGAGCAGCACCCAGGAATAGAGCTGAGCTGTAGAAAGACTCTGACATAGAGGACATACTGGGTTACTGTAACTTTCATGTGACACATACTGACCTACAAAGCTCTTGTCCTGCCACTTTTCGGAGTATGTTACACACTGCAACAACTCAACATCTTACCAAGTTTATTCGTCTTATTTTTAGTCATAGTGTCTCAACTCACTTGATTTAAAATAAATTCACTTTCCAGGTAACATTTCAGCAGATGGAGGGACGTGTTTTAAGACAACGCATCTTAAATATCTTGTTAAGTCAAACAATCTTGAAATGATCTTGTTTTAGTTGTATTTTACCAGAAACAAGGTTCATTTCATTTCATACATGTTTCAAGCTGAGCTGTTGTTTGTATGAGATAAATAATCTGGATTTAAGAAATAAAGTCAATGCATTTTATTGGAAAATCACCAATTCATATCAGAAAACAGCTGCATGTATAAAATGTGTTTTTAAAAAAAAGCAAATGTCTGCTTTTGAGTTAAAACACCTCCTTTTGGGCGTAGCTGGCTTCACCTAAAACACAACACCTTCAAATGCTGTCAAACACCACTAAATATTAGGATTTCTAGCCAACTGTGAGAAGACATTATATCTCAGAATGCTTCAGTTAATCTGTGTGATCTTATTTCAAGTACAAGATGGTCTTAAATCTAGAGAAGAGCCACGATAATACAACTAAAATAAGTTGAATACATCTCAGATTAAGAAGTTGACATTAAACTTATTAAAGCAAAAATCTATTTAAATCTTTATCATGTCTGGTTTATTCTAAGACACCTCAGCTTGACAATGCTGCTAAAATATAGCTTAAAATAAGTTTTCCCTGCTAATTTTAAGACCTCAATATTCTAAATATCATGTCTTATTTCAAGAAATCTTACCAAGCAAATGTTCACTTGTTCTACTAGCAGATTTTTTTCACTTATTTCAAGGTAAAAGTGCTTTGAATTACGTTATTTTTCTTGTTTTGGGAGAGGCAATTTTTCCAGTGCACAAAGTAACTGTAATAGAAATGATGAGCTTGAATGGGGCCTGTAGGGGAGGGAATAAGTGCATTAAAGTGCTCCTCCTTTGTCTGCTTGGTGTGTGGTTGGTTATTCTTCCTGGTTTGGGAGCAAGAAAAAGATAAAAATCACCAGGAAGCAGTAAGCAACTGTGTAAAACCTTGGGCTTCTATGAATTTCTTCTCGTGCCTCCCAGGTCTCCACCAGCAGGCTTTTACATAATTATTTCTTTTACATTTTATTCATGTTCATGCCTATTTTTGCCACCAACCTTGGACCAGGTCATTGCAGCTTATTACTGCGAGATCTCAGTAATAGAGAGGACAGTCATGACAGCATGCTCCATCTGCAACTGAATGCAACATCTCATTTAAAATTTGATTTATCTGCCTTTGTGGAAAAAATGAAGTGCTTTTCATCAGTTTGTTTTCCATACTCTAAGAAAAACCACTGGTTGCTATAGGAAACTGAAGCCGTTACTTTGTGAGCAAGGAAAAAACTACAGCATGGATAAAGAAACTACAACTACATCCATAAAAGTCACCAGTGTTCTCTTTTAAAGTCAGTTTTCAGCATTTCTGGAGTGAACCTTTTAATTTCACAACTTCAGAAGCAGTCCTTTCTGTTCTCCTGTTATTACAGACGTGTATGCACAAGTCATGACCCTTGACTAGTTCATGGACTCGCCTCTAGCTGTGACACTTAGCCCACAAACATCTTTAGTTAAAGGTGTTAAAACAACAAAAACAAATGAATATTGAAAAAACAGCATTATTGGGCTGCTTTTCAATTCACTGCCATCCCTATCTAAACACACAAAGCAAGCCACATGAGATGCTATTGAGAAAATCCCTCTTCCAACCTCTATGTAGGCCTATTTAATTAAACTAGGTATCTGAACACCTCCTCTAGCGCTGCACGTAACAAATGCACAGTTTCAAAACATCAACGTTAGCAGATACTAGAAGAAGGGGCTGGTATCATGTGCAGAGAGGAAGTGGAACAGAAGCGATGTGACAGAGACGGGCAGCCCTGGATGCCTCTCAGGCCAGTGACCGCTCTGGTTCTCAGCGTGGCCCAGTGAGCAGCGAGAGCCTCGTCTCCGGCATGGCTGCACCGTGATGCTCAACACCACCATCAACTGACTGACTGATATCTTCAGAGCCGACTGCCTGCTCCGGGTCTACACAGCAGCACAGGTCAAACACTTAGTGTAACAGGGATTCATGACTCTCTACAGACAACTGGTCTCCAGCAAACAGGGATGTCAATAAATGCAAGCCCTAAATCTGCAACCAGCCGTGATCGTGTGGACAAAATTGATATATGTTGAATATTTGTGAAGAGAAACAACTACAGTAATGTGCAGCACAGCAAGTCTGAAATTACTGCAGTGTCTTTCCTTCACTGGATGCCATTTACCGAATCAGTCAGGAATGTTGCGCTCAGTATACACTACTGATGTAACAATGAAGTGTGGTTTCATGTAAGCAATAAATAATACACAACAGAAAAATGGATGTAATCCTCAAAAGGAAATAAAGCTTGGACATTATTTGGATTTTTGGCTCATCTGGCTGCTTACATTTCTTGCTTTGCCGATCCTCTTTGTGGTGTTTTTAAGTGTTATAATAAGTGTTATGATAACTGATGTGAAAATAAGACCTCAGAATCTTCACATTTAGAAAGGATTGTGGATAAATATTGTTCGAACGGGGCTTTTAAATTCTATTTAACGATGCTGAGGGCTGAATTTGTGTGTAGAATGATGCCAAACTCATCCAGAGTCTTCCCATATTACTGAATGGCGCAGCCGTAATAAAAAGTGCTGTCTTTTCCCTCCAGTATGAGCATCATGTTCCATTAACTGCATCTACAGAATATGCACTCGGGGAGATGTGTCGAAATTAAAAATACTTAGGAATTTAAAGACACTCAGGAGAAGTTAAAGGGTCAAATCTAGCGTGGCTCTTGCTAATGAGCAGCATCCAGGACTGGATCTCCTTGATTTGACTAAATGACACTCATGCATGATACTGGTTGTGTTACAAGGTTGCCGTGCTGAGACTGGGCCCAGCGCCTAATGTCCTCTCCTCCTCCTGCACTTTCTCTCTCTCCTCGGCTGCTAAGGCCAGCCAACACAACACGGCTAATTGGGCCATTTAAATGTCAGCATCACCGACATCTAGAAGACAGACAAGCTCTTTGCTTGCACTTGTCCACTTCTGCTCCACATGTTCCGTAGCATCAACATCCTAATGACATATTACCAATATGTTTGCCGTAAGTGAAGCAAAGCTAAACAGGACTGTTTGCTTGATGAGCTGACCCAGATGTGAACCGTAAATTTAAACCAAAAAAGAATCGCAAACACAATGTTGCCTTTTGGGATAAACCAGCTGAGATATTCAAACAGTTCCCACAGATGTCCAGGAGAGCGATTTGATACAGAAACAGCCCCTACTGTGACTGTTGTTTTCTCTCAAAGCAGCACTTAGAGCACCTGTTTGGCCTCGAATCAGGATTCAGGGCGGATATGCCACTCATTCATCACTCTTTATGAATGAAGCTGCAGCTGAGCATGTAGAAATGTAAACAAATACCTCAGCGTGGCCCTTTTTTTTCATCAACCACAGAGATCTCGGCTATCAAAAACATGCAGGAGCACATGCACACTGTTTTTTTCCCCACCAACCACATTCATAAACATTGCAGCTAACACCCAGAGCAGACGAGTGCATGAGGAAAGCTGTGACTGGAAGGTTTGTCAGTGGTGTTTTAACCCTCCCAAACCATCCCCAGGGATAAAGGAGAAAAGCTGCAATTGTGATTCAGTGACAGTAAGATGTATTACAAGGTCACACAGAGCTTTTACCAAAGGCCTGGACTTCATAGATCTTCAGCAACCCAAACACTAAGTTCAACCACATGTGAAACAAAGGATAACATCAGCAGTATTGTTGGGTAATTGAATTTCTGCAGGCCTGCTGTATGCAGATCCAATACAATACTAATCCATGCATGTCTGATTGCACCTCAGTACAATCAGTATTTAGGCTACTCATAGATCGTTTTAGGTGTAAAAATCAGAGGTTGTCCTTGGAACAGGCTGTAAGGATGCTTTGCTTTTCATTTGAACTCCGCACCAGCTTAAACAAATATACAGACATCCTATTTGTCAGCACGTTGCAGAGCATCTTGTGCACATAAGCCCCCACACAATGCCATTCTGTAATCTCCTATTCAAAGCTCACTGATCCCCGTTTGCAGCAATTGTGCAAACTGCGCTCTGCGAGCAGCCGCTGATGGAGGAACCTCCTCGCTGAGATCGGCCGACACATGCCGCAAGATCCCGGCGCGCTCATTTCCATCCTCCTCCCTGACGTGCACCGCCCCCCCCCCCATCCTCCAAGACGTCCACCTCCGTGCACAAACGTGGTGTTTAATTTGAGACAATACGATTCTAATTCATCCATTTCTGACAGATCTTACCATCTTCTCGACAGGCTCCTGATGGAACTCCTGCGCTGCGGCTCCTCCGCAGGACACGAATCAAGCCTCCCGGGTAAAAACACTCCAGGCGGCACAACTTCCAGCAGACCTGCAGTTTGGTTTGTGGCGGACTAAACACCTGGAACGACCCTGTTGTTGCAGCAAAGATGTAAAAATGAACAGATCTCCTCTGCTGAGGCTTCTGGTGGAGGTGCTGATATTCGGAGCTGCCCTGCGGATGGCTGCTCGCTTCGCCCTCCACACAAGAATGCGCCGCGCATTTCAACTAACCCCCCCCCTCTCTCTCTCTCTCTCTCACACACACACACACAAATCCACTGTCTCTCCTTCTGCCTCTCATCCACACAAACGCTCTCACACATGCGCGCAAGGAAGCACAAATCCAGTTGTGCATGATAGATGTGAGACATAAACGGGTTGTGTCAAATAATCCAGTCACACCAGATTCAACACAGAAAATGATATGAGTGGTGTGTGTGTGTGTGTGTGTGTGTGTGTGTGTGTGTGGTCCTGGGGTCATCATAAAGGGTCATCAGATTCAAACAAAATGTTAATCAGGACCACGGACAGCAACCATCATAATTTAATTCTGTTCCACATATCTGGAGGGAGCCTTGGAATCACCTTGGAAACCCAGTTGTGCCAGTAGTGGGTTGTAGAAAAATTAAGCACATTAAATAGATAGCTGTGACAACCTATGGAAACCCCTGATGGGAGGGGTCTCTTCCAAAAGAAAGTACTATGAGTCTCTGAACAGAGTGATGTGTCAATAGTGTGAGAGCGTCAAAACCGCTTAACACAGAACACAATCCTCTCTTAGAGTCATCTCCATGTAACCTGCAACATAAGAGCAAGATCATTGTTGGCCACTATCCTGCATGTTTTAGATGGTTCCCTCCTCCAACACACCTCATTCAAATGATCAGCTCATCATCAAGCTCTCTAGAAGCCAGATAATGATCCTGTTGTTTTAATCAGGTGTGTTGGAAGAGGGAAACATCTAAAACATGCTGGATAGTGGCCCTCGAGGACCAGGATTGGACACCCCTGCTGTAGAGCTTCAGTAAGGCCCCAGTATGGCTGAGTGTTGGATTAGTGGCATCCAAGGCCTTCTGCACGAAGGCAGAACTGGAGGGGAGCTCTGTGTGAAAATAATTACAACTTTCTGGACGACACGGTGTCATGCCCTCAACCTCCAGTGCTGTGTAGAGGCAGCGCTCACGGTTTCCCCCCTTCCTCTTCCTTCTCCCTTCTCCTCAGGTGGGCATGGGTGTGTGGCATGTGCAGAATGCAGACAAGTGCAGGCCATTGGATAATTAACTGAGTGAACACACCTGCAGTGTGGAGTGGGGATTCCTGCCATTCACCAGCCTGCTCCATAAAGGCCAGACGCTCACCACTACACGACCCCGGACTGTACACAGCAACCCGTTAGTCAACCCTGGCTCTTGCTCTGTTCACGTTTGCTTTGGTTATGCTTTGTGCTAACTTCTGTTCTCCTCTGACTACAGTCCCTGACCACCCCCCACCTGCTTCCAGCTGTTTGCATCCCACCTGCCTGTCCTCCCTCTGGTTCCGTCTGGATCCCACCTGGAAAACTCACCTGGGCCTGCACCTGTCCTCACGCCATTCCTACCACGCCATGCCCCTCCGCCTGCCCTCCCCTCTCCCTCGTTCTCATCAGCCGTCAGCTAAGTTTCCAGTCTGTGATTCATTCAAGTTCAGCGTGTTGTACATTATTAGCGACTTATTCTCCACTCCGTGTTGTTTTCTGTCAGTGTTGGATTCTGTGTTGCGCAGTAGGCTCACTGTTATCTCATCTAGTGTTCCTAGATTGATTGTTACCAAGTTCTGGTTGGTTCCTGGTAGAATCGGTATCTCCACTCTGTCTACTCAAGTCAGTCTGTTTCGTATTCAGCACGGCTATCGTCTTGTAAATATTCTGTGTTTCGTTGTAGTTTAGTCCTCCTGTAGTCGTCCCCTAGAGTCTTCTAGTGCTCTGTGTTCCGTCCCATGTATCACTTGTGTATTATGTTGTACATATTGCAGCTACATTCTTGGGATGATATACTCTGTCTGGCTGTGTTCTGTTGTCCGTGGTTGAGTCGCTGACCTGCTCCATAACACACAGACTGATAATCTGTTGTAAAGGAGGTAGGGTTTAGGCTTCTTTCATTCTGTCACTTTGCCTTGTCTACTGCTATAAATGTCTTGAAGAGCAAGCAGTCCAAGTTCCCCATTCATACAACTTGCTGTATTGAGACAGTTCACTCACTCAGAAAGACTGGAGAGAGACAAAGGAGGGACGACTTGCAGCGCAAAGTGGTTCAAACCTGTGTCTGCACTGTGTGGATGCTTACCTTGACAATCCAAATCCTTGACTCCTGCAGGGAGGGACTTTTGTCGCTAAGTTTGATTGTGGGGCATTTTCTCATCATAGTTTGGGTCCATTTGTCCCCTTGGAGGGAAGGATCACTGCAAATCAGTGCAATGTTGTTCTGAGTGATCACATTTATCCTATGATGAGACATCCTGATGGGAGGATTACAATCCCAGGGGTCACTGAATGGTTTGGTGAAACTATGACCTTCACTGGCACCTTACGGAAACTCAACTGAACATCTATGGGAGATAGTGGAGTTACATATTAGACAACACTCTCCACCACCATCATCAGAACACCAAATAAGGGAATATCTTTTGGAAAAATGGTGTTCATTCCTCCAGTAGAGTTCAGAGACTTAGACTGATGCCAAGGCACATCTACGCTGCTCTGGCTGCAGGTTACAGCAGCACTTTACAGTATGTTGGTTTTTCATTTAATTTGTCACCAGTATGTATATTACTAAAATGTTTAACACAAAAACATTGTTATTTTAGGATCAGGTGGTTGAGGTTGTCCACTAATGGCATTTCTTCTGAAATTGCACATTCAAGTTATTATGCGGCATGGTGGAACAGTGGTTTGCATGGTTGCTTCACAGCAAGAAGGGTTTGTATGTTCTCCCTGGGTCTGAATGGGTTTTCCTCAAACAGATTAAAGAAGTCGGATGATTGGTTATTCCAAACTGGCCGTGAGTGTGAGTGTGTAGGGTTGTCTGTTTCTTTGTGTTGGCCCTGTGATGGACTGTTGACCTGTACAGGGTGTAGCCCACCTCTCACCCAGTATCAGCTGGGATAGGCTCCAGCCCCCCATGCCCCTCTACAGGATAAAGTGGGTATAGACCAGGGGTGTCAAACTCAAATAAACAGTGGGCCAAAATTCAAAATGTGGACAAAGTCATGGGCCAACATTGATATTTATTGAACATATATACATATATATATATATGTATATCAACTAGCCTTTACAGTAGCCTCACTTTGTGATATGGCTTTTTGAACATAGTGAACTTCTTTTCATCTCCTTGTGTCCTCCTGGTGTTTTGTTTCATAGTGTCGTCTAATGTTGTACTCCTTGGTTATAGCCACGTTGGTTCCATATACTAGATAGGGTTGGTCCAAATAGCAATATCTGTGCTCCGGATATTCTAGTTCAATTACTGATGAACATCCGAATATTCAGTTTGTATGGCGGGTGGGGGGAGGTGAGGTGTTCGTCAGAGTCCGACGGCATTAGCATGGATTTCTCCTGCTGGTGGTGACACAGTAGCAGTGTCCTCGTGTGCCGCTGGTGAAGATGCTCAGCCAGGCAGCGGCGGAGGCAGAGGGTGAGGGGGGTGCATGCGCAACTATTCGGATCTCAGAATCATTATCCGGATATTGGGGTCCAGCCCTAATACAAGACAAATAGGTCTGTCTCCTACATATGTAAACAGATATCCCACCTGTCCAGAGAGCTCCTGTTTTCTGCCTTTCTTTTCGCCATTGTTGGGAGGGGTAGCATGGTGCCAGTAGTAGCATGAGGTTGCTATGACTACTGTCAACAGAGGAGAAGGTGTTTATGGGTCCTGTCCCGATTGACACACCAAAACACCAGCATTCTGGGATTTGTAGTATTAGTGGTACATGCGCTGTATAATACTGGCGGACTACCTCTAGTAGTCATTTGGTGTTGTCTCGTGGGCCAAATATAATTACACTGTCGGCCAAATCTGGCCCATGGGCCAGAGTTTGACACCTATGGTATAGACAATGGAAAGATTTTAATATTAGGTATTGGTTTGTGGCATTATTAAGAACTAAAGAGAGGTTTGCAATTTCAGAGGATAATGACCCTTTTGAACATTGCTTCCCATCTTGTTTTTTGGAATAATGGTGCTCATCCCTTCCAGCAGGGTCTCAGAGAGGAGTGTGTATGGAGGATTGAAGCTGTTTAAGAGACTTCACAACTCCTTTCTTTGACACATCGGTTTTCACTTCTAATTTGCACTTCACAATCAATGCACAATCCAGTCTGCCAAACGTGGCAGTGTATGCTTTTAGGAATCTAATTCTCTTACTACTAGCAGTAGAGTGGAGGTGGAAGAGGAGGCCCTTAGAAGAGTGCCTCTAAAAATATATTCTCTCTATCTTACTCTCTAGCCCTCTGTGATTGATGTAAAACCCTGCTTATCTGCAGGAGAATGAAAAACAAGCAGAAATGTCAGTCCATCAGGAAAGAAGGTAAACACACATCCAGTCCCAAAAGGAAATAAAAAGTACATTTATGAGGAGCGTTCACAGGTTGGTCTGGACAGCATGACTTATTTGTTCCACTGGTGTGGTGAACTCAGCTGCAAACCTCCATATCCTCAGAGCTCCGAGGGTGGAAGGAAAGAGGTGATCGAGTTGCACTAGGGTTATGGAAGTAGGAGGAGGGTTATTTTATCAATTTGTACTGTCAGAGAAATGGGAGAGTGAGGTCTGTATTTGATGTGCAGCACATCTGATGTACTTTCACTTTGAGAGAACTGCCATGGAGGCTCAAGACGTAACTTGTCCAATTCCAATTTTCTTTGCTTGCACCAAAAATGCAACATCTATATTAGTCCTCTTTTTCATCCGTCCTTCATGCTGAAAGTCGATGTATTTCATTCTACTTGCAGTCCCCATCCAGCCCTCCCACACAGTGTGTAGTGGTGACTCAGGCACCTCAAGTCTGCCTTTATATTCTACCCTGAGCGGCAGAGAGAACAAGGAATCTTTGCATTTTTACCTTTCTTCATTCCCAGATCACTACATATCGTAAATACAACACACACACACTGATCACCCACGACTGGCTGGTCCGAAGCAATCGTGATCAGGATTTGAGTGTTTCTCTTGACGCAATGACATCATCACTAATTGATCCTCTTTTGAATTCTGAAAGGGGAATAATATGCTGCTGTATGGGGTTGCCATAGCAACTGGCACATTTCAATGCAAGGGGATGTGGAGTGCTGCTGGAAGCTGGGGGGGTAATTGGGGATGTTGGGGTTGGTGGTGTGTGTTACGATGTGGGTGAAGAAGAGGGGAGTTGTGAGCTGCCTGAGAGGAAATGCAGAGTTAAAAGAAAGAAAAGTGCCTCGATGTTTTCAGCATTTGGACGAAAACCAGAAAGGCACAAAGAACTATGAAGAAGCCATGAGAAAAAAAGTCACTCCATCATTACAACCCATGAAAATACAGCAAGCAGAGGGGTGGAGCAATGATTTCCACAAGAAAACAAATCTATTTACAATTCATAATCTGATGACAGAATTAGACCGACAGAGCTTTTGAGATTTCCATCAGTCACAAGTAAGTCTTGCTTCAACTGCCAGCTATTGACTATGTACTTTTGCACAGATCTATAGGTCACACACATCCACAGAAGAGTTGAGAGGACAGAAAAAAAACCTGCGTGCCTAATTGATTGATGTTCACAGTTTGTGAGCTGCAGAATGAACTATTTAAATTAGCAGAGCCGTCATTATATCAACAGAGAAACTCATATGGGTTTTATTGTGCTTTTCCAAATTATCTGTCATACACATAAAATGTTCAAAAGTGGGATTTACATATTGACAAAACTTTAAAATAATCAATGTATACAAGAGATGTCAATGATTATTTTTAAAAATGAATAATTTAATAGAAAACATGGGACATGTATCAGAAAATGTATTGTAGCCTATAGTTGTTGTAGTACCTGGTTGCACCAGCAGGCGGACGCTCTTAGTGTTTAATGAGATGGAGTTATAGGTGCAGTTGCTGACCATCCATAAGGATTGCATAAACTCTCCCTGCTGTCTGACTGCTAACTGTGGCGGCCGTGTTGATTAACTGATGATTGACACTCTGCCTACCTATCTATACCAGCTTGACTCCTGCATTGCTGTGCAAAGCATATGATCGCTCCTGACCTGTCAGACTAGCTAGCCACACCCTCAAATGTCACACAGGGGCCAATCAACAATAAAAAAAAAAACAAATACATTAAAAATCATAATGACTTGTGGACAAACAAATGTATTGTTTTTTATGATGATTTTTTAAATGCGATCTACAGGAGTGAGCACTTTTTGCAGCCAGGGCCTAGTGGTGCTCCATTGTATTGCACTTTGAGGCACATCCGCACTTGCTTTACTTCTCTGAGCTGTTAGCTACATCTGTCTTTCTCACACAGTCTTTTAGGCCTACAGGCAGCACAGCTCACAAGCACTGGGTACACAGGCCAATCAGAACAAAATGGGCTTTCAGGAAGGGGAGTCTTTAAGAGGCAGCAGGTAAAACAACTTGTTACAGACAGAGGACAGAGGCCAGCATAAGATAAACAGGGATTTTTAAAACTGTGAATCAGATGTAGAATACTGTATAATTCTCTAGTGGAGTTCTGTAAGAAAAATATAGTGCTGGGAAGGAGCGTAATCTTCCTTTTATGAGTCAATCTCCATGTCTGCAATAAGATGCATAGTATACATCATGACTTAAAACATATGCAGTGGGTTAACATACTGTAACAAAGGTGGAAAACATTAAATTTCCTCTGACAAACTCACTGAAGAGTATTTGCAGCAGTGACATTACTGTCCATTGGATGTTGCCCATACTGAGCGTGACTTTTCAACTCATTAAATTGACTATCAAAATGTGGCAACAGGCAACTTATTAACAATGAAAATGCATTTTAAGATACCATAAGTTACTGTGGTGAAATAAATTCTCATTACACCTGATCTTTTTCAGTGTTTAGGAGATAATACGATCAGAATACATTTTTAAAGTAACCCTCCTACACATGGATCATCCTCAGTGTATCCTAATTAGGCTATTGCTTCCAAATTTGCAGTTAATCTATCCAGGAATTTTTAAAAAGTTTTACTAATTGCCAAAGTTTTCAGCCTTATGATGTGTGTGAGGAAATGTTGGTGGATCACTGTGATCTGGGATCAGCTTCTGGGCATCATGAATGTTGGTACAAAGTTTCATGTCAATCCATTAAATAATTTTTGTGATGTAACTTTTGGAATTACCGGCCTACCAATAAATCACCCAACACCACCATCCCTAGAGCCTTTAACAGTATTATAGTTTATAATGCATCTTCTGACAACAGCTGACCATAATCCATTTTAGATTCAATTTAGAAATCAATCTAAGAGCCAGATCGATGATTGCTCAGGTGTTGCAAAGCCCTCTTGAATAAACCAATGGCAGCTGAACTGTTGTAAATTCTGCCTGACTGTAAAAATAGTTAGGGGCGGCCATTTTGTTGTCTGCCCTGCTTCACCCAATTCATTTTTTCCACAGACACCAGGGGCTGGAGTCTTTCCCAGAATGCACTGAGCAGAAGGTAGAGACACCCCAGAAGGGTCACCGCCGTTCATTACAGGGGCAGTGGAGTCAATATGTACAATTGGCATGAAGAATGGGCTGACAGTTTGTAATTTGTAAATTCTGCATCCCACACTGTTCACATGTGATGTTGGACTGACAGAGAGATGGGCAGACGAGCTGTAAATACTGGCATCGACTGTGAATGTTCGGGAATGTAAATATAACGCATCTCCCTCTCTGCCAGCAGGTCCTCCGCATCATACTGTAGCAATAACAGCGATTGAAATCACCATGGCAACAGAGCTTCTACCTGAAAGCGAGGCTGTGGAGAAGCTGGAGGAAGAGGGAGAGAGAATGAGAAAGAGGGCTGAGGCCTCTCATAACACAGCATGATTTATGAAGGGCTGGGAAGGAACATTTACAACACGTCTACTTCACACACTGAAAGAAAAGGATCCGAGGCATTAAAGGCCAGGCAGGCATTCAGCAGGCGCATTCACTCTCCCTCCTCAGTCCTTCTTCTCTCTCTGTCTCCCTCGCTTCAATTCTCTTGGAAAAAATCCACAAAAATGTTTTATTGTGTCAGGTACCCTGCTGTTAATGTCAATGAAAACTGTGCTGCAAACAAACTGTACCCAGTGACAAAAGACAGATGACTCATCGGCCTAATTCAGTATACGTTTAGTTTTTCTTGATCCTGTCTTGAAAATGATGATGTGAATCAAAGCCCAAGATAATTGAGTATCTCTGGGTAGCCTCATTCCAGGACAGAGGTTCCCAAACAGTTTTCTGTTATGCCCCCACTTCCCATATATCACGGCCTTCCACAGCATTCTTTATTTTTCCCAAATAAAACATGTAACTGAAGCTTTATAGCCTGGTAGGTTAAAATAAGACAGCAGGCTTTGCTGGCCTAACAGCTGTAGCCACGTTATCTAAAATATTAGCTGGAGGCAAAATCCTACTACTGAACATAGATTGTATATAAAGGATGGACGTAGCCTCTGGGTCTGAAAGGTGAAGCCAACACGGAAGTGGCTTGAACCTTTTTTCCTTACATTGGCCAGCTGCTGGGTGACTCCTCTGATTGCAAAGAGATGTTCAAACGTATAGGCCATCAGAAAACACACAATTTTGGTCATTGTAGCATCATTGTCACATACGGCAAGAGTTTCCCATCTTCCACCATGAGATACTCTGATATTTCACATATTTCTACAAATGAAGGTCAGTAGTTGCTTCTGAGCATCTCAGTCATTTCATTGGGTTCATGCTGGGGGAGCTTTATGAACTCTTTTACAGTTCTTTTACAGGGACTGAGTGTGTAGGTTCTGTTCTTAAGGGTTGTTATGCTGAATGCTGTTGTGGCTAGAACTTTGTGAAAAACATTTTTTGTTATGCCACAAGCATAAACAACTAAAATCTGCATAAACAGAAAGTTGATGTTAAAAAAGTACATTTTTAAAAAGTGCTGTGTGTCAAATGTTTTTTAAAGTAAAATAAAATGTTCACAGACAGCCCTATATATTTCACAATAAAACCTATTATTAATGTTTTTAAATATTATTTTTAAGGCTGCTGAATGTTTCATTATGTATGTACAGTCATGAAAAAAGTTGACATACACTTGTAAAGACTGTACTGTATGTATCATGGCAGTCTTGAGTTTCCAGTTACTCCTATATGTTTGTATTTTCAGTAATGGAATCACTGAAACCCATCTTTGTCACAAAAAAACAATCATGCATTTTATGTCTTTTATCAATTTATTAAAGCTCCTTTGGAAATAAGATCAAATCTGCTGGGTCAAAAATCTACGTCCAGAATTGCTAATATCTGGTTAAATGTCCTTTGGTCATTTTTGGTAGCCATCCACAAGCTTCAGGTTGCATCTTTGACCACTCCTCCTGACAGAATTGGTAAATTTAAACTAAATTTGACACAGACTTTTTTCTTCATCACAGTCCACAGGTTCTTGGTGGGATTTCAGTCAGGAACTTTGAGGATTCCGGTATAAAGTCTTAATTGTGGCCTAATTCAGCTATTTCTTCATCATTTTTGATATGTGTTTGGGGTCATTTCTGCTTGGAACACCTTCTGGCTAAACATTTTAGGTTCTCCTGAGTGATGTGGAGGTAATCCTCCTTCTTTATTATTCCATTTACTCAGTGTATAGCACAGTTCCACTGGCTAGCAAACTTTAGTCAAGTTTGAAGGTACCGTTTCCAGAGGAAGGTCTTCCTTCTTGCACTGCAGCCTCAGCTTATGGTAATGTAAAACACACCTGACCTTGGACACTGACACCTGTGCTCCAGCAGATTCTGAAGCTGTAGCTGCTTTGAAATTGCTCCAAGTGACTTTTCTGACTTGTTCAATCTGAAAAAGCAAACAATTGTTGTTTGCTTTTTCAGATCCTTGGACTTTCCAGTTGCAGTGTTTGTGGCTGAATCTAATGAGTTTTTCAAATGGGCCCCATTTAAATTGGCTCAGAGGAGTTAGCAGCTGTAGTCAACTATAATCACTCACGAGAAGTTAAAAGACCACACCAACATGAAAATTTGATTAACAAACCTTTCTACATCAACAAAATTAATCATTTAAGTTGCTTTGTGTATATTAAGAACCAAAATGCGTAATTTTTGGAGGCAAAGATGTATGTGTTTCAATGACTCCGTTATAGAAGTCATGGAAGTCATTAGAAAATCAAGACTGCCAAGATATTCTTAAGAAGTGTATGGAACTTTTGTTCAGGACTGTACATACATAATAAAGCTTCAACCACTTCCCAACCTCCTTCATCCACACTCTCACTCTCACCAATTGGTTGAGGCAAATGGCCACCCTTCCTGAACCTGGTTCTGTTGGAGCTTTTTTTGTCCTTCCCAGTAAAGGGGAGGTTTTTTGTCCCTCCCCACTGTCACTTCTTTTACTTCTTAGCTGTGATGGTGGTGTATGTCAGTGTGCAGCTGAATAATTGAATTTCCCTTTGGGATGAATAAAGTATCTATGTATCTATGTATCTATGTATCTATCTATGTATCTATGTATCTATCTATGTATCTATGTATCTATCTATGTATCTATGTATCTATCTATCTATCTATCTATCTATCTATCTATCTATCTATCTATCTACAGCGGGGAAAATAAGTATTGAACACGTCAACATTTCTCTCAAAAAACATATTTCTAATCGAGCTATTGACATGAAATTTTCACCAGATGTCGGCATCAACCCAAGTAATGCACACATACAAAGAAATCCAAACATTTATGTCCATAAATTAAGTTATGTGTAATAAAGTGAAATGGCACAGGGAATAAGTATTGAACACATGAAGAAAAGGAGGGGTAAAAAGGTCTGGAAAGCCAAGAAAGCAGCTGGAGTTTGTCAGTATTTAGAAGGTTAACCTGTCCCCTATTAGTGCAAAGTAATATCAGCTGGTTTAGTCCTGATTAATGCCTTTTAAAAGGTTTCTCACCAGCAAGGTGTTAGACAAGAAGCATTGCATGATGGGTAAAAGCAAAGAGCTGTCCAAAGACCTACGCAGCCTTATTGTTGCAAAACACACTGAAGGCATTGGTTACAGGCGCATTTCTAAACTTCTGAAAGTTCCAGTGAGTACCATTGGGGCCATCATCCGGAAGTGGAAAGAACACGGCATTACCATAAACCAGCCACGGCCAGGTGCTCCTCGCAAGATTTCAGACAGAGGAGTCAAAACAATCATCAGAAGGGTTCTCCAACAGCCCAGGACCACTCGTGGAGAGCTTCAGAAAGACCTGGAATCAGCAGGTACCGTTGTTTCAAAGAAAACAATAAGTAATGCACTCAACCGCCATGGCCTCCATGCACGCACACCACGCAAGACTCCATTTTTGAAGAGGAAGCATGTTGAAGCTCGTTTGGAGTTTGCGACACAACATTTGGATAAACCCATGACATTCTGGGAGAACATACTCTGGTCAGATGAGACCAAAATTGAACTCTTCGGATGTCATAAGACACAACATGTTTGGAGGAAAAATGGCACTGCACATCACCCCCAAAACACCATACCAACAGTCAAGTTTGGAGGTGGGAGCATCATGGCGTGGGGCTGTTTTTCAGCATGTGGTACTGGTAGACTTCATATCATTGAAGGAATAATGACTGGAGAAAAGTATCGAGACATTCTTGATCAGAATCTGCTGTCATCTGCCAGGCTGCTGAAGATGAAAAGAGGGTGGATCTTTCAGCAAGACAACGATCCCAAGCACACAGCCAAGGTAACACTCAACTGGTTGAAGAAAAAGAAAATAAAGCTGCTAGAATGGCCCAGTCAATCACCAGACTTGAATCCAATTGAAAATCTTTGGAAAGAACTGAAGATCCGGGTTCACAGAAGAGACCCCCGGAACCTTGAAGATTTGAAGGCAGTTTGTGTGGATGAATGGGCCAAAATCACACCTGAGCAATGTATTCGACTGGTTTCTCCATACAGGAGGCGTCTTGAGGCTGTAATCACCAACAAAGGTTTTTGCACTAAGTATTAAATAAATTTCAGTACGCGTGTTCAATACTTATTCCCTGTGCCATTTCACTTTATTACACATAACTTAATTTATGGACATAAATGTTTGGATTTCTTTGTATGTGTGCATTACTTGGGTTGATGCCGACATCTGGTGAAAATTTCATGTCAATAGCTCGATTAGAAATATGTTTTTTGAGAGAAATGTTGACGTGTTCAATACTTATTTTCCCCACTGTATATAAGCAGCATTCAGACCATGACTCAATGCCGGACCGTTGAACGGTCTCATTTGGACCATCTGCCTGATGCCATGTGCCTTCCCTGCCAATCACTGCATCCACCTGCTTCTGCCACAACCTGGACAACTGCACTCCGGAACCACACGCCACAGCCTGCCTGCCACTCCACGCTGTTCTGCCACCATTCTACACCCTAACCCTGTCTGCCATTATCTCCAGCCACCTCCGCCTGCCTGCCTGCCGTGCTCTGTCCCCGCTCCCTCAGTTGTTGTCTCGGCTAAGTCTGCCTTCTTCAGAGCCAGTCCATTAGTTCATCAGAAATCCTGTTTTGTATTGTAGCAGTACTACTTCTGTCAGAGCTTATAGTAGTAGTCAGTTTTTGACTCTGTTTGTATTGTAGCCACTTTCCTAGCTCGGTTTTACCTAGCTCTGGTTAGAGTGTCTGCTCCTGCCTGTTTATACTTGTAGTTTGCATGCAGTACTTTATTAAAACTCCTTTGGTTTGATCTCCATCCACTGTGTCTTGTCATCCTGCGCTTGACTCTCTGAACTGTCTGTAGCAGTGCCTCAGTGTACATGGGCTCAGCATTCTTCTATGTATGTACAATATTGGCAGCTGAGCACTGAACATTATCATCCACTATGACGCCTTAGTGCAGTGAGGACTGAGATAAAGGAAACATCTTCTTATAATAGCTAATAATAAATAGTTAACAGATACCATTACCACGACCCCAGGACATTATCTCAGACTAAATGGACCATGTTTGATGAGGTCCGGAAGTCTACCCCATCTTGTGATCAAGCTTGTTTTTGAATGAGTGCTAGAATCAGCACTTTGAGACAGTTTACTTGTAACTCCTGAATGTGTTGCAGATTTTTATCTTCCTAATTGTGTAATGGGACTTGCACTGACCCTGAATGCACTTCCTTTGTGTTTACTGACTGGCCTTCGGGGTCAATCTGCTGACATTAGTTGGATTAATTAAACCCCACTATTAATTGTCTCCGTTCAATTAAACGTTTGAACACTTTAAAAAATAATTTTAAGAGGCTACAATAGCAATAAGAGCATATTTCCAAAGTGTAGCATTATTAACACACACTGACCTTTGAGTTATCCAGTTTGCTTGTATTAATTCCCCAGTGCCATGTCACATTCACTTATTATTGTGCTCCTCCTTCTCAGCTTACTGTATGTGTTCAGGCACCCATGGTTTCCCTCTGGACTTTACTTTCACTGTGCAACTGTGTCCAAAACCTGCTACCCACCACACACCGGGGTAATCTGAAGGTGTTTAAACCATGAGACTTTTCAAAAAGCCAACAATATAAATGTTGGACTGTAAAGATATGGATGAGCAACTGGGTGAAAGAAGAGGAGGGGATGAGCTGGGCAGTCAGGGGAAAGAAGAATCCATTGCTTTCATCTCCTTAATTAAAGCGCTGTCAGTACATGTATCTGTGTGTGCCTGTGGGACCACTGGGAAGGACTACGTGTATCTGACAAGTCCCGCCATGTAGCGAGGCTGCTCACTAGAGTCTCCATGGCAATGGCAGAGTGAGGAGGAAGAGCGGGGAGGTTTGTGAGGAC
This sequence comes from Dascyllus trimaculatus, assembly GCA_024666655.1. Lineage (NCBI taxonomy): Eukaryota > Metazoa > Chordata > Actinopteri > Pomacentridae > Dascyllus > Dascyllus trimaculatus. The sequence goes on from JAMOIN010000125.1 coordinate 19,338, forward strand.
CCATGTGGAGATCTCCATTGATCTGGACCAGACTATAGCTGGAGAGGATGATTCACTCACTCAGCAAAGAAAACAAGAACACAGAGTAATGAGAGAATATAAGGACAGCTCAGAGCCCAAAGCTTTACAAAGAGTGTCATGACTTGTTGAATTCACACTTTAAATCACACTTTTGTCAGCAAAGGACCTGACTAAGATAGAGGCTGATAATTTGAAAGAAAAGCCATTTTGTTAACACTCCATTAATCACTGTGACATTGTTCTTTTGTCTGCCATTTTGCATAAAGTATGTTTAGTACAGAAAGTTAAAATGGCAAATGATATTTGTGTCAAACAATAAGCAGTAATATCAAGGCTGACTCTGGTACCTGATAATGATTTAGTTTTAGGCTTTGATCACATTTGTGACAGTTTTTATTAGATTTTAGTCAGTGGCTTATTTCTGTATTTTTCCCATCTTCTACATTTGTCACCATCCATGTGTACAGTTACCACGTTTCCAGGTGACAGATGCATAACATCACTGAATGCATGGTGCTTCATATAAACAACAGTACAACAGATAAATCAACTTCAGAGATACTCAACAGATCCAAAGTTTCATTTGGATTCCCTTTGAGCAAGCACTTGGTAGATAGATAGATACAGTGGGGAAAATAAGTATTGAACACGTCAACATTTCTCTCAAAAAACATATTTCTAATCGAGCTATTGACATGAAATTTTCACCAGATGTCGGCATCAACCCAAGTAATGCACACATACAAAGAAATCCAAACATTTATGTCCATAAATTAAGTTATGTGTAATAAAGTGAAATGGCACAGGGAATAAGTATTGAACACGCGTACTGAAATTTATTTAATACTTAGTGCAAAAACCTTTGTTGGTGATTACAGCCTCAAGACGCCTCCTGTATGGAGAAACCAGTCGAATACATTGCTCAGGTGTGATTTTGGCCCATTCATCCACACAAACTGCCTTCAAATCTTCAAGGTTCCGGGGGTCTCTTCTGTGAACCCGGATCTTCAGTTCTTTCCAAAGATTTTCAATTGGATTCAAGTCTGGTGATTGACTGGGCCATTCTAGCAGCTTTATTTTCTTTTTCTTCAACCAGTTGAGTGTTACCTTGGCTGTGTGCTTGGGATCGTTGTCTTGCTGAAAGATCCACCCTCTTTTCATCTTCAGCAGCCTGGCAGATGACAGCAGATTCTGATCAAGAATGTCTCGATACTTTTCTCCAGTCATTATTCCTTCATGATATGAAGTCTACCAGTACCACATGCTGAAAAACAGCCCCACGCCATGATGCTCCCACCTCCAAACTTGACTGTTGGTATGGTGTTTTGGGGGTGATGTGCAGTGCCATTTTTCCTCCAAACATGTTGTGTCTTATGACATCCGAAGAGTTCAATTTTGGTCTCATCTGACCAGAGTATGTTCTCCCAGAATGTCATGGGTTTATCCAAATGTTGTGTCGCAAACTCCAAACGAGCTTCAACATGCTTCCTCTTCAAAAATGGAGTCTTGCGTGGTGTGCGTGCATGGAGGCCATGGCGGTTGAGTGCATTACTTATTGTTTTCTTTGAAACAACGGTACCTGCTGATTCCAGGTCTTTCTGAAGCTCTCCACGAGTGGTCCTGGGCTGTTGGAGAACCCTTCTGATGATTGTTTTGACTCCTCTGTCTGAAATCTTGCGAGGAGCACCTGGCCGTGGCTGGTTTATGGTAATGCCGTGTTCTTTCCACTTCCGGATGATGGCCCCAATGGTACTCACTGGAACTTTCAGAAGTTTAGAAATGCGCCTGTAACCAATGCCTTCAGTGTGTTTTGCAACAATAAGGCTGCGTAGGTCTTTGGACAGCTCTTTGCTTTTACCCATCATGCAATGCTTCTTGTCTAACACCTTGCTGGTGAGAAACCTTTTTAAAAGGCATTAATCAGGACTAAACCAGCTGATATTACTTTGCACTAATAGGGGACAGGTTAACCTTCTAAATACTGACAAACTCCAGCTGCTTTCTTGGCTTTCCAGACCTTTTTACCCCTCCTTTTCTTCATGTGTTCAATACTTATTCCCTGTGCCATTTCACTTTATTACACATAACTTAATTTATGGACATAAATGTTTGGATTTCTTTGTATGTGTGCATTACTTGGGTTGATGCCGACATCTGGTGAAAATTTCATGTCAATAGCTCGATTAGAAATATGTTTTTTGAGAGAAATGTTGACGTGTTCAATACTTATTTTCCCCGCTGTACGTCAGAGGGAGAGCAAATGCAGTGGGGAGCTCCAATCACACGTGTGCCTCATCAGCTGACTGAATCGCCGCACCTACCCGCATTCCTCGCCGCCTGCCGTGCACACACCCTCCTGCAGGGAAAGAGGGGAGAGAGAGGGAAGGGAGGGAGAGAGGCTGCCACTACCTGGCACTAGAGGTGGAGGGCGTGACAGACACAAGCCTTGGAAAAGATGTCGAGAGCCCAAATTAGCATGTCAAGTGCACAAACAGGTAAGGGACTAATTTCTTGTGTTTACCCACTGAAGTTGAGCATGCTCTACCATGGACTACTGGACCACATTGGGAGTGGGGTCCCACAGGCCCCAACACATATCTCACAGAGGCAGGCCGGCAAAAACTAAGCTAAGGGTCCTGGGAGTTACTACAACTAGAAGCATGGCTGTAGTTGAAAAGAAGATTAAAGCTGATTGTTTTTACTTGTATTTACTGACAAAGATATAAAAGAACTGTACTTTTTTTTGCAAATGTGCAAAGTGTTGATATAAAATGGGCTAAATCTGCCACCTCTACGTCAAGGTGACACTTGCTCCATTCTCCTGGGTCAAAGTAAGCTCTTCTTCAAAAAGAAATGACTTCTCCATCGTGTAAAAAAAAGTTTAGATGATGAGGTAAGAATTACTGGTGAAGGCTCTAGGAACTCAATAAAATACAACATGTTTTTCCTGTGGGACAGGAGAAGACAAAAAATACAATAATGGTTTCATCAGAACAGTTAGGACTAATTAAAGACTGAGCTAAGTGTTTAGATGAGTTACCCCAGGTGTTGGTGCTGCAACATTAGCTCCATAAAAATAGCAGACATATCCTCCAGGTCTGAAAACTGAACCCAATGAGGGAAACCGCACTGGTTGTATAGAAGACTATGAGAGAATTTTTCCCATCTCACTTGATCTGTTACCTCAGAAAACATTTTCCTGATGAGTTTATTATCTCAGTGAACAGTCTGGAGTTTCCCTCAATGCATCATGGTGTTCATTTAGTAAATTATGGTCTTATTTAGAGTAAAAAAGATGATAAAGCAGGGCATGTCCGAGGGCGAGCATAGCGAGCATGTGATTGACAAGTTGCTACAATAGTAACTTGGACAGATGCACAACAATGCATATCCATGGCACTGTGTATATTTAAATAGGCATGAGCCTGAGTTTGCAGCTTACATCTCTGACCCTTTCACAGAGTGTCTTTAGTTCATGAAGGTAAATTAACTATTTGGTCACCTTTAAATATCTCGTTCAGTGTTTTGCGACACCTAAAGGACATTTCAAAGATTTGAGGTTTTTTTGTTTTTTGTAAGAACATTTAATTTAAATTTTTCTTCACCTCTAAGTCAGTCCACACCTCTTGTCCAAATATGGTCCCTTCTGGCTCCAAAAAACCAAACCATTGTTGAAGCTTCAAAACAGTAGTCCGCAAACCAATGACTGTACGACTGGTTGGCTTAAAAGGAGCAATAGTTAGACAGCAGTGAAATAAATGGCAAAGATTTGTTGATTGCAAACATATTTGATACAAACAAACAAACATAATCAGGAGAACATACATTTCTTTCAAAAGGTAATTGGTATTGCAGTTTAGTTGTACAGGAACATAAAGTTCAGCAGACTTGTCTTCTGCCAGCGTTCACCTGGTTTGCAAGCTCATGACTGTGTGTGCAGATCTCTAAATTATGAGTATTGTAAAACCAGCTCTTGCAGAACAGTCTGCACCACAAATGTGCATCTGCCAATGTTTCCAAATCAAGATTCATTCATTGGGAGAGCAGTGTCAGATGTGAAATTCTGAAAATGTGTATGAGAAGCACTGTAAAACGATCTGTGAAGAAGGAAAACTGCAATATAAAATAGATAGAACACCACATTTGACCTCATCATAAGCAGAAGCAGTTCAGCCTGTTTTTCCCCCATGCTGTGTGAGTAATCATGTCATTGCCTTGTTGGGCAACTGAGAAGAAGAGCCAACAAACCCAAACATGA